>JAULBX010017525.1:0-88099 GCA_032358255.1 Heterotrichella gracilis | reverse complement strand
AAGGTCATAATTTTTGTTGGCCTTTTCAGGGTTTGCAGAGGGGCCTAAGTGGACCTTAAATGTGCATGCAAAAATACAAAGTCCACGATGGTGTCAAAAGTTGCAGGAACTCCTGCCCCCTGATTATTCATCTAATTTGGGACATGTTTCACAGATGTTGCATGTCAAATGGAATCTCAAACAAATTTTACGTTCTGTCATTCTGTCGTTGTCCATCCACACACAAGCATTGCTCCATTCCTTGAGCGTGTATCATTATAGGTATATTTAGCTTTCTGATTATTCATATTCTCATTAATTTTTATATTCAGGAGCGCTTGGCCGTCCTTTTTGGAGCACACCACCTCACCAAGCTGCACCTGGGGGTGGACCTGCCTGGGGCCCCATGGCTGAGCGCCGCTCTGGTGGAAACATGCCGGGTAAGGAATGCCCTTCTATTGCCAAAGTCTGCTTTGACTAGCATGTCTAATTGTCTGAGCAAATCATTGACCAATAAAACTTAGGCTGCATTTTTATTGGTCACTGAAATGGTAAAATGATGTTGGAAGTGTGAAGTGCATTTGAGAAAAATGAGTTTGAACGTTTTTCTCATATCTCACTTCATAGAATAATTTCATGAGAATATTTATACACGTCATTCTCATTTCTAATACTTTGATTATTCCTGCTTCAGGCAGGCGTGGCAGGGCTTACCAGCTTGCGCCATCTTGTAGACTTCGGCCTGATGTGTACTCCAGTTAGCAACAATTACATGCTTGATGCACGGGATTGGAGCGCCTACCACGCCATTGCCAGACCCCTAGAGGGTCTCACAGGGCTGCAGCGCCTGCAGCTACAGGGCCTGCCACGCCCATTGCACTTGACAAACCTCGCACGCCTCACCAGCCTGAGCATTACCCTAGACAGGGTTTGCAGGGTGCCGGCCTCTGAGGCGGACCATATCCCGGCGCCGCATAGCACCTTTCTCCTCCACCTGTGCCTGCGTGCTAGTTATCAGAATGGCACGGTCAGCCTGGAAGAGTGCGACTACCGCCTGCCACAGCTGCGCAGCCTGGAGCTTGGGGGATTTCAGCGCTGGAGATTTCCAAAGATGGACCCTCTGTCGGCATTGCAACACCTCACCAAGTTGAGAACCCACACGCAGTCTACATGGTCATTCAATCATATGCTAGGCAGTCTGCGATTGCTGACCAACCTTCGCCACCTGGAATGTGAGGATGACGACTTCACGGATATGTACATGGGCTCCCTATCAGCCTTGGCAGCTCTCACGCACTTGTCCCTGTCAGGGCAGTGGAAGGGGTGCAGGGACCTCCCTCGGGACATCCACAAGCACAGCAGCCTCCAAGAGGTCCATTTGGAGCAAAGCAATGGGAAAATCTGGAGCCTAGAGATGGAGCTGGGTACCGTGTATGCCTCAAATGGCTTTTCTGTCGAGCTTGACAGCAATTCTTCTTACAAGTCACATTATGGGACCCGGTGGGATATGCTCCGCCGTGCCTTGCAGCGCCTGCACGGGTGGCTGCCCTGCAACGGCCACGTGGACGTGGATGTGCGCCAATGGCTGCCCCCACTTGTAGCCATGCGCACGGCTGTGGACACTCGCTTCAGGGTCCCGTGCCCATGTGCTCGTGGTCCGGCACACCCCTGCGGCGACGCGGAGTTCCAGGCGCTGTCTCGGGTCATTGGGGAGCAAGTCTCCCTGCGTTTGGCTGCATGCGCTGAGTCTTTTCAGGACCTCGAGGTGATGGAGGTGGCATGGGAGTTGTATACAGGGGATGCGGTCAAGGAGAGGTAACAATGGCCACGAACCGATCGGAGTTCTGCTCCAAGTTGGTTGACATTTATAATGTAAAATTGATCTTTTGTTTGCAGCCTGAGATGAGTGATTTACAGTTGTTATATACTTTTCCAAGATAGTATACTCGATATGTCATTGGATTCATCGCTGAGAGTTAGCTGGTGTAGTACACCAATGCAGGTGTGTATTGTGGTGATATCATGTCAAATGATTTCAACGTATAGGTTGTTATATTCGACTTATTTCTCAAAAGATTTGACACATGTGCAATTTCTACTACTCCTGCGGCCTTGCTGCAGCCCTGGCGCGACCTGGGTGTGCCATCAACACTCACCATATAGATACTAATGATTTGTAGATAAGGCCATTTTAGCCATTTTTAGCACCATGTACAGCTTGTCAAACAATTAATACTCATCATGCGCATCACCGGCGCACGAGTGTAACGGGATGTCTATTTTAGCAGCAGTTTTTTAGTGAACTTGAAGGTTGTGGTCTGTTGCCAATCTCAGCTTATATACTCTTCAAGTTCTAAGTGTCTAGCTGTGGTGCACTTGCACCGTCATATGCTCGGCAGTCTAGTAGGTGCACGACAAGAGGGAGTGCGCATCGTAGAAGGTGCATCTTGGTGACTCGCCCTCTTAGTCAGCATGCAGCCTTATTCTTAGAAGCTGCACCGTTCTGAGACAGCAGGTGCATGCTCAGCGTGATAATAGCCTCGAGTGCTTAGTAGGTGCGCTGCTGTGAAACAGCAAGCGCACGCACACTCACAAACTGCTAATGGCCTTCTAATGAGCTGTGTTGCAAGTGCCCACACGATGACTAGATCATCCAGTCATTACCCCAATGTAGGGTATTCTCGAGGGTCCAAGGATAACCCTGGCTTAGGGTCTCAGGAAATGGGCAGCATTTAGTAACAGTGGCATTTCTGTTGCAACGAGTAGCGCTTGCAATGTCCACCTACTTCATCCACTCCTCAACTACCTCAACCATGTGGGTGGGTGTGAATGCAGGGTAACTAGTTGTTATATTTGTACTCGTTATTGCCTCGTTAATAACGAGTACATATATATTAAAATGTATGTATTTAAATAAATAAAAGGGATCAGAATTATGCATTATTATCGTGACCAGTGGTGCTTGGCCCGTTTCCGTTCCACCAAAAGGACGGGTTTCCTGAATAGCCGGTTGAGTACTCTAAGAACCAAATGAGAAGTTTAAACACGTTGATGACTCTCTCTGTACTTGCGCCGCTTGCCGCAAGACGGGGCCAACCTTTGACCGCTGGTAGGCCTAGGCTAGGGAGCTCCTCGAGGCGAGTATATTGCACACTTGTCAGCCGGGAACACAGCGGTTGTTGCACGCTCACTAACACTGGTTCCTATGTTTCCTTCTTTTGCAATGCTGTGGTGCCCAGCACTCTTACCTCACGATTTCTTCTCGAGACACCCACGCTATGATTGATGCATATATGCATGCATGCATCTGTCTGTATCCCACGGCCACCAAAAGGGGACTGCTTGGGCCCAGTCGTCGCACACATCGTGCTATCACTTGTATTCGTATTCTGACTACTTCAAAAACGTCGGTGCTTCAAGCGATAGGCACTTGGATAGGCACACAGGGTACCCCAGCACGCACTGTCCCCATGCCAATTATGCCGGTGGCAATTTACAAGTTGCAACCCTCTCGCTGCAGGAGATACACGTACAGCCCGCCACTGTCACCTGCAATCTCAAAGGAGCATCGTTACGCTGCGCCGCCACAGACGCCAGAGCTTCGTTATGAAAGCAGCCCCAGGGCAGCAGCTCAAGTGCAGTGCAGGGGTGGTGTGAAGCCCCACTCCAGCCACACGGACCGTGCAGGCAACCACTGCGCAGCGACCCACTGCCTTCAACTACTTCGGGGTTAGAGCTCCCAGCGCACGCCCTTCTTCCCTTCGACACTTGTGTGGCTGTGTGGGGTAGTGCAGCTGCTGTGAATCCACTTCGAAGTGCTTGGGCTAGCAGCGCTGGTATTCCCGGTGTGGGGAGCACTCTGCCTGTCTAGCCTAGGCCTGTCATCACCTCTTCCAACTCTGCTGTGGAGTAGTAAGCTACTGTAGACGATGCCGCGCCGCAGACGCACCTCAAAAGGCCTGGTTTGCAGTGCACAAGGGACAACACCGGGCGCGGCAGCAGTTGTAGACAGCAACACTAAACTCCCCAGGTGGGATGCACCTGCTACACCTGCGCCTACACATGTGTCTAGCTGTGGGTGTTATAGGTGTTATCATAACACATATTTGGCACGCAAGGCGCAGGGCAGTGAGTGAGACTGTTCTTACAAGGACTGAGCGCGCTAAGTGAACCCCTGCAGTGTGGATTTGCCTCTACAAGTTCCTGAGTAGATATGTATTCTATTACCTTGATACACTTTATCCTGTCCTACTTATTCCCTCCCCCAATTTTCTGACAGCGCCTTGTCTACCCTTATGTCAACCAAAGTATGTTCTCAATATTTGTTCAAGATATATTATTATATATTTTCCTAATTTTCCTCGTTCTTCCCCACGCAGTCCGTCAGCACTTGTGCACCCACCGGATTCCGCGGTGCTTGCTCCCACTGCTCCCACGCCACAAGCTGATGCCGCTGACACCCAGGTGCAACCGCAACCGGAGACAAGCATCCACCACCTCCCCTTGGACCTCCTCCAGTGCGTGCTATCGCACCTCCCCTTTGAGGAGCGCGTGCAAGTGGTGCCGCTGGTGGGCCGCACCTGGCACCAGGCCTCAGCCGGGCCATCCCCCATGTGGCACAGCCTGGAGCTGACCCACGCTGCCACGCTCACCGGACCAAGTAGACCAAGCAGTCAGGTGGGGTTGATGGGGTACACATCTGCATGCTTGGAGGGAGAGAAACGGCCCGGATTACGCGGATGCTCAATATGTTTATTCCCTTGTATTTCCCCACCGTCACAATATGCTAATACGCGTGCACCCAACTAACCCAACCCGGTACGCTTCACTCTCTCTGTAGATCTAACCAACGCCTGCAATACCCTTGTCATTCTCTGTGCCACATTGATATTGGATTCTAGCGATTCCTAAAACGATTTTTATCCCCCTGCAGGCAACGGCTACAACTGCAGGCAGGCTACAGCCCATAACAGACTCAAGGCTCACTGGTGCCCGGGTGTGGATCACCCCCCGCCTCAGCTGCGCAACCAGCTTGACCCTGGGCTGCCCAGACACCAACACATCGCTCCCGCGGCGCACAATCGACCTGGCTGCTGCCTGCATCCGCGCATCCGTCGCCCTACAATCGCTCACCATCGCCACGGTGCAGCCGGTATGCAATAGCTACGTTGACAAGATGGCATCTACATTTGCTTGTAAATTGTCTTTTTCTTACCAATCACTTGTTTAAATAATTCAGGTGTCCGCACTAGCAATTGCATGAATGGCATTCCATGGCACTTTCAGGGCATTTTAAACTTTTTCTATTATAATATATTAACTATATATATTATAATAAAACAACTGTTTTTATATTAGATAAGATGTATTATAATAAAATATTGTGTTGTTGCTCTTCCCGGACGATGCAAAAGCACTGCTCCATTCCTCATGCGTGCATTATTATGGGTATTTGTTATCTCTTTGCTTATAAACTCAAGTTGCGGGGCACCCTAACAGCTAGTGCGTGGAAGGTGCTTCCTGCAATTCCTTAAAACCTAAACAGGTGTTCCTCACTCCCAGGGGAGCATATGTGTTCAAAAAACACATTAGGCGTTGATATGTGCTGAATATGGTTTTTCCAAGAACAACAAGGGGGTGAAGCACAATAAGTTGTTGCCCCCTTAGAACATTAGAATTCTAATCCGATGAACTACACGGATGGTAGTTTAAACCATGGCATACCCAATTGCCACCCCCATCAACATCGCCCCTTGTGTGGGGAAGGGGCATTTTTCTTATATATTCAGGCGCGCATGGCCATCCTCCACCAAGCACGCTACCTCACCAAGCTGCACCTGGGGGTAGACCTGCCTGGGGCCCCATGGCTGAGCGGCACTCTGGTGGAAACATTTCGGGTGAGAAATGACTTTCCATTGGCGAAGTCCAACTGACTTGTCTTAACGTATCCAAGGCAGGCTGCACTTTTGGTCATTTGTGCTCATTCTTACTCATTCTTCCTCATTCTTGGCCATTCTTGACCGTTGTGGGTCATTCTTGGACATTCAAGGGGTGAAATGATGTTGGAAGGGTAGATTGTGTTATTTCAACACTAACTGCCTGATGTATACAGTATGTAGTATGTGTCCTCATGCATATATATATATCCTTTCCGTTTCCTAACATGTTGAATCTACTGCTTCAGGCAGGCGTGGCAGGGCTTTCCAGCTTGCGCCACCTGGCAGATCTTGGCCTGATGTGTACACCAATCCGCCAACATTCCGACGCTGGTGAGCGCGAATGGAGCGCCTATCACGCCGTTGCGCAAACCCTAGAGGGACTCACAGGGCTCAAAAGGTTGCAGTTGCGGGGCCTACCATGCCCGTTGCACCTGCCGGATCTCACGCGCCTCACCAGCCTCAGCATTACCCTGGACGGGGTTTCCAGAGGGCCGGCGGCTGAGGCGGACCATATCCCTGCGCCGTACAGCACCTCCCTCCTCCACCTGAGCCTGCGTGCCAGCCAAGAGAATGGCACGGTCAGCCTGGAGGAGTGCGACTCCCGCCTGCCACTGCTGCGCAGCCTTGAGCTCCGGGGATTCCGCCGCTGGGAATTCCCTGATCTAGATCCACTATCAGCACTGCAGCACCTCACCAAGCTGCAAACCCACTCCCGGAACAGCTGGTCACTCCCCAAAATGCTGGGCAACTTGTCCAACCTTCGCCACCTGGAATGCAAGGATGACAACTCCGCGGATATGTACATGGGCTCCTTGACAGCCTTGACATCTCTCACACACTTGTCCTTGTCAGGGCAGGGAAAGGGGTGCAGGGACCCCCCTCGAGGCATTCACATGCAAAGCAGCCTCCAAGAGGTCCATTTGGAGCAAGGCAACGGGAAGTCGTGGCGGCTGAAAATGGAGCTGGGTACCGTGTATGCCTCAAATGGTTTGTCTGTCCACCTTGACGGCGATTCTGTATACAAGTCACATAGCTTTTGGATGGGTTCAACTTGTGGATTCCTCCGCCATGCCTTGCAGCGCTTGCACCAGTGGCTGCCCTTCAGCGGCTACGTGGATGTGGATGTGCATCAGTGGCTGGCCCCACTCGTAGCCACACACACGGCTGTGGACACATGTTTCAGGGTCCCATGCCCGTGCGCCCGGGGGCTGGCACATCCCTGCGGCGACGCGGAGTTTGTGGCTCTGTCTAGGGTCATTGGGGAGCAAGTTAAGCTGCGATTGGCTGCATGCGCTGAGTCTCTCCGGGACCCGGAGGTGATTGAGGTGGCGTGGGAGTTGTATACTGTGAATGTAGACAAGAGGAGGCTACAATGGCTACCAATAGGTGTTACAACTTGGTATTGAATATGATGCTGGGTAATATAGCAGAGTTAGACAAGTTGTTGAACCTTAGCTCGCACCCTCTCAGAGGTGACCTGATATGGGTACCGGGTACATACTGTACCATGCCATTGGTCTGCAGTCCATGTTGTCGCAATGTTTTAAAAGGTTAAGAATTCGGAATAGAAAGCGAGGCACATTGTGTTGTCAACCCAGGGTTAAACACCAATCTACACCTAAGGCACTGCCAGATGTGTATGTCAGTTGGATGAAATTTTCACCACTTGCTGCAATAATAGAACCATGTCGTGGTACTATTATGCAGTCAACATACTCAATATTATTAGCAGTATTAACATTTTCCAGTGCTTGTGGTGATTGCATTTAATGCATGACAATTCCATGACCACTGACAAATGCCGAAAATGCATGCATTACAAGTGTAGTCCCATATTGTGCACTATCACATGCAATTGCGTATGAGTTGGCATGCATGCTACAGGTTGATGGTCCACTTAATTAAGTAGTCAAATTGAAAGGTGCATTCACTCTGTATTTGATCACACAGAGCAATCCCATATGATGGAACAAGCAGCACCATGACAGGGTAGGCAGGCAAAACGCATATTGGGCTGAGTACAAATCTGGTTGTATTGCTGGGACGTGTGTGAACAAGTCATCCTGGAATATGCCCCGTCCCCCATGCGCCTGGTCCTGGCATGCCATCCAATGCAACACTTTTTTTGCTCTCCGCTACATGCTTGTGTGACCTCCTCCAACTCCTGTCTGTCACATTAAAATTGATCTGCCACGAGTAGCAACATTCCCTCTTCCTGGAACCACCAAGTCCACGTGCCTGACTGCATGCCCCAGCCCCGCCTAGCGCTTGTGACTCATTTGAAGTACCTGCAGCCAATAAAATGTCAGCCCGAATGCGCCCGAATGCGTATACGGCGTGGGAAGCCGGATGTTAGGGGAAACAGGGGAACTACAGGCGGTCTCTCTATCAAATCCTCTTATTCAAAAACAGACTGCGAAGATATTCATTGAATCATTACTTTTGTGGGCAGCCGATGCATAAAAGCGCTGTGGCAAACCCCATGAGCATGTGCCCTCAGCGCTACGTTAGCAAAATGGCGGCTAGCCAAGCACCCCAATTGCTAGCCGGACAATGGGAACAATTCCAAATTCCGCCTTGTGGTTATAGGTTTTGGGGCAATTGCTGCTACAAGTAGCCTGCACCCGTCACCCTAGTAAAAATCCTAAACCCCCATGTGCATGCAAACCATTGTGCATGGGGCCTTTTCGCGAACTGCCATTGCACCCACCATCCTATGCAAGCCCACCCATCATCCTATGGACACCTACTACTCCAGTGGCCTTTGCGCACAGTGTCCTTAATGCAGCGATACCGTAATGTGCCTTGTATCCTCCACCCATCTAGCTGGGCTAACCCTGCTTGGTGCAGCCACCAGGCACACTGACCTGCATCAAGCACAAGGTGCACCCAACACCCACGACCCTAAACATAACCCTAAACACAACCCTGCAGATTCTCCATCCCCCAAATATGTATGAACCGCTACTGTAAGTTGTTGCGCAACGTTCCTATTTTTACAACGCATATGTGCCTAAGATCCCCCCGCCCTGCGCCCACACACCCTGCAACCCCCACCCTGCACCCACCTGTGCATGAATCGCTTGTGGAAGTCGTTGCGCACTGTGTCGTTGATGAACCGCTTTTGCACCTTGGGCTCGCCGCGCGCCTGGTTGCGGAACACCACATCGTCGTCCCACCGCCGCTGCAAAAGGGGGAGGGCATAAAGAAGAGTCAAGTGGAATTCTGGGCATGCAAAAAGACCGGGAGCAATCAGATATTAAAGAAACAGTAAAATAGGGGTGGGTGGTCCAAACAAATTCTGAATGGTGCCTGAAATGATTTTTTCTCCTCGCCCTTGGCGCAAATAAAAAAGGATGTAATAGCTACATTTCTTGCAACCATTTATCATTACAAAGCCCTTCCCATTTTGCAGACGCAGATATGACCAAGCCTGGGTGGCGCACCGATGCTGCTTTGAGTGCGTTGCTGGATGCTTGCAGGCTAGGGTTTGCAGGTTGCAAAGCGTCGCCCCATTGTGTGAGGGGGATCACCGTTGCAATACTATGCCATAGTAGATGGTGTGAGCTGATGGTGTCAGCCAGACAAGGCTGACTGGCGCACCGCACGTAGAGTGTACGGCTGCTCTGCCTGTATTGCTGCCCCTCCATGATCTGAAATCATGTACATGCCCCTGCCCCCTCCCCTTTCCCGTCCAAACCACACTCGACTCCCCATCAATGCCACCCCTCGCTTTCAGCACCCGCCCACGTGGTCTCACCTTGATGTTGAACGACTGGTTGCGACAATTGTGTTGCAGCTGGGTGAGCAGGGGGTTGGCCCCCACCAGCTCCTCCTGTGCGGCCCCCAACCTACCTCTATTAGCAGTTTAACGGGCTGAATAGCTCATAATGATTACACACTGGACTCCCCAACAATGCCAAAAAAACACTTAAGGCCATATCCCTCCAATGTGGCCCTCACCTTGATGTTGAACGACTGGTTGTGCAGCTGTGTGAGCAGGGGGTTCCCCCGCACCAGCTCCTCCTGCTGCGCCTGCTGCTCCACCTGGCGGTCAGCGGCGGCCTTGGCGGCTGCCTCCACCGCCCGCTCCCCCTTGATGCGCGCCAGCTCAGCCAACAAGAGAGCCTCCTCGTCCTGCAGGGGGAGTTTAGGGTATTAGGGTTTCCGATTTAGGGTGTAAAGGCGTTAGCTTAGAAGCTGAAAAAACTTCAAAAATATATACTTTTTGGGGTGACGAACTTGTATGCTTGCAGCATACCACCACACACCAGGGATGGTATGCCGTGGTATTGATGCACTAGAGCTGGTGACTAGAATGAGACTTTGTATTTTTTCCAGGTAAGGTCCACCAAAGAAGATGGGGCATGGTACGACCCACACCTCGTCATCGTCGCTGTCGTCCGATGAGCTCCCCGATTCATCCGCGTCATCTGCGTCCAGCGCCTTAGGCACAAGCATGCGTGCCTTGGTGCCACCACCATCAGGCGGGGGAGCCTCCAGCAGCTGCATGTCAGCCAGCTTCTCATCTGCAGGGCAAGGGTTTTGGGCTCAGGCTTTAGGATTCTCCTCTCAGCACTCATCCGGAGGAGTGTTTTAGGGTTTCAGAGCAGGGGTTTTGGGTTTGGGACAAGGGGCATGCGCGGCTTGGCGCCGCCTGCAGCTGGGCGCGCTTCCAGTAACGTGTCAGCCGGTCCACCTTGCAGGACAAGGTTTATAATCTAGGTTTTAGGGTGCCTATGTGCACAATGCAGACCGACCAGGAACAGCTGCGCCTAGACGACGCCACCATTGATGGGGGGTCAACCACTTCCCAATTGCACGCAGAGCAGGACAATGAAATGGGATTTGACTGCATGCCATGGGTTCACGCTTAGGATTGCACGCAAGCCATATCCTCGATGCCAAGCACAGCAGTTGGGTCTGGTCCAGATTCAGGGTTCCGGAGGCGTCTTCAACCACCAATGCCATGTCCCTTTTCCTGACAATATGTTCAATAGCATCCAGTACCATCTACATCCCCATTGGTGCACGCCTGTACCTGGGTTGTAAGGTTCCGGCTGCGTCCCAGACCAGTCCTTGCCCTTTCCATTTTACTAACAACGTTTTATAACTTTATTCTGTACCTTCAAAGCTCGAGGCTGGGTCCAGCTTCTTCCTGTGCTTGCGCTCCCTCTCCTCAAGCTCGGCCTTCAGGTCACGCTGCTGGCCCTCAGCGGCGGAGAACTGGCCCTCCTGCCTGCGCACATGGGTCACAGGGGGCGAGTCAGCAACCGTGTGCACCCCATGCAATATACGGGGGCGTGCCAACAGCCATGTGCACGCCATGCAACATATCGGTAGTTATGTTATGGGTCTTCCAGCCAACTAGCTCCCTCTAGCAACTGGCCCTCTGCTGCAGACAAACTGGCAAAAGCCTCTAAAACCCTGTTGAGCCCCAATACCAGCCAGTGGCACCAGTGATGTGGCAACTGGTGCAGCCAAGACAGACTCGCACACTGCTGGCCAACTTGCTATTGACAGTGCCGACTGCTGTAGAGGGAAAGGGCGATGGACACAACGGCTGCAGCTAAATTACTTCGAAGTTATCCAAGTGGGTTGCAGAAGGACCCATCGGATTGTTGGTATAGGGCACCCACCAACTTGAAGACCGCATATGCATTGCAATTGCAACTGATTGTTGTGCTCTTGGGCCAAAAACACAACTGCAAGTGGTTGCGAAAGGGCCAAGTAGGTTGCTGGCATGGGGGCACCCACCCCACTTGAAGACCCACATATGCATGCATTGCACTTTTGCGCGATGGCACTACATCGCTTGCAAAAGAAGCAACTGCAACTGCCAGAAGGCTTTTTGCCGTTTTGTGGTGGTAAATAACGGGTTAGCTTGGGTCACCCACCTCACCAGCACGACAAGCAGAAGCCATGGTTGTGCATGTTTTCCTAAATCTCACCTGAACTTGAGCGTCATCTGCGAGGCTTCGTCCTTAGCTGACTTCATGCGGCTGGGTGCGTAGATGCGCATGCCTCCTTGCTCCTCCCCGCCCTTGGCGGGGGCCCACGTGGGGCGATGGGCTGTCGTCATGGCTCCTCAGGTGTAGCCCGACGGCTAGGAGAGGACGAATTCAAAGCCAAAACAACAATCTCTCCCTCAGACAAAGGCAACCCAACGCCCTCTTGCCGAAAGCTAGAGCACGTGTGGAGTGGAATGGAGTTTGGTTATGCAGGGGTTGGAACCTAAGCAATGATACGTTAGTGTACAGGACGGCAGGGGGTACAGAGGTTGAAGCTGGCTGGGTGCTGAGTCGACACGAACCAGGGCACTGAAACGCAGTAATAACGGTCACGCTTGTTCTTGCATGCTTTATGGCAACTTGTTTCGCCCTCAGAGTGGTGATATAGTGACAAATGTGAACGGGGAGGAGACATGCCTTTAAATTTGCAAATTTATGAGGTACTTGCTAGGTACCCCTACCACCTCTCCCCTTTTCTTCTGTTCGCTAGGGATTTTTCCAACAGCTTGTGAAATCTCCAATGGACACCATTGATGCACTATAGATTTGATGGCGCCACCCCCCCGCATGCGCTTGCATGGGGTGCCCTTGGTGGCTTCAGGAAGGGTGCACAAAGCATTTGTGCCCAGAAGGGTACGCTACAGGAAGTAAGGCAAGAAAGTACAGTTCACCACATGTTTATCTCTCGATAACAAATCCTTGTTCACTCGCCTATAGGTATGGTACAGCTAGCCTAGGGTGTACCTAAGGTGTACTGAGTATAAATAAATTTTGAAACTAGTATAGTACCAAAATATGTGCAAACGGCCAAATAGTCTTCATTGTTCAAAATCGTGGTGGCTGGCTTGTACTGTGACAAATTGGAACAAAAACAATAAAGCCACCTGGTGTCCTGCAAATTGCATCATACACTTCCGACAATAACGATGGGATACAAATAGGAATTGCCCCTCGCGCCTGCACCGTGATCGCCAGTGATCCCCATTGATGCGCCTTCATGTCCCATTGCATGACAGCCCCAGGTGCATCATGAGCGCATGCAGGCGATCCGGCTGGGTGAGGTACAGGTAACCAGCCTGGGCAAGGGGACACAGCACTGTTGATTAACCTGGGGGATGCATACGCGCAAGTTGTGAGCAGGTATGGGAGTGTGTGCTTCACTGCAGGGGCCAGTCTGCATCCTGAACCATACAAGTACTATCCTAGAAGCCCTGTACTGTACTACCCTAACAAAACCCTTCCCCCACCTGCAGCTGCCAGCACCTGCTGATGCTGACGGGCACCCCCCTCCAGAACAACCTGCCAGCCGTTCACTTTTACCGAAGAAAAAGTACTATCCTAGAAGCCCTGTACTATCCTAGAAGCCCTGTACTATGAACCCTGCACCCTACACCTACATGCCGCTCCTGTGAAGCCCTGCCCTGAACCGTGCACCTTCCGCCCCAACACCCCACTCCTAAGCACAGACCCTATTCTTTGACCCTACCCAAAACCTACGCCCTGATCCATATGCGCACCAGCGTCTCCACAATTATTGCCATGCAGTCGGTTTCCCGCCCAGAGCTGGCCGTCGTCTTGGAGGCGTTTGCATTGGCGTTACCTAGACCCTAGTGAACCCTTGCAAGCTGCAACCTGGACTCTAGTTAACACCCAAATTATAAAACCCTAGCAACCCCCATAACGAGCACCCTTTCCCCTAACCCATATGCGCACCAGCGTCTCCACCGCTGTTGCATTGCGGTAGGTTTCCCGCCCAGAGCTGCCCAGCCGCTTGGGGGCGTTCACGTTTGCGTTCCTCCCCCACCGCAGTATGTCACGCTCCCCTGGGGTCAGGAACTCCCCGGAAAGGAGGGTGTTGTAATAGCCATTCTGCACACAAGGAGGGTATGTCATGATGGGTGATATTAGCAGTGGAACAGGAGAGGGCAGAGTACTGGTGTGCAGAACGTGGGGTTGGGAAGCAAGTTTCCCTGTGGGTATATTTTTCCCCATTGTCACGCAACATGCTTAACTGGGGGGAGGAAATTCTCGCCACGAGGATGAGATTTTAGCCGCCCAGCATCCAGAGAGAGCTCTCGAGAGTGCCACATCGTTGCATTTTCCAGATCCCCCGCACATGTCAATTGCATGCATGTGCCAAGGGCCTAGGCCCTAGCTAGGGTATCCAGTAGCCATCCTAAGGTTTCATAAGGGAGGGGGTGCGAGATCATGATCAATGCAAGGAGCTGCGGCAGAGGGGAAGAGTGAGGGACCCCATGCAGCAATGAGGGACTGCAACCAAACCCCTCGACAACCCATCACCAAACCCTACATGAACCCTACCTGCGCCTCCGCCCTTACAGTTGCCACCACTGTTGCGTTGTAGGTTGTCATGTGGGTGGGAGGGTAGAAGTGGGCGCGGCGCACGTACAGCTGCAGCAGGGGCACGCATCAGATAGAGGGTTTGATTAGGCTTTGGCTAGGGTTTATTAGGGTTAGGATTGAATCCTGGAGGATAGAAGTGGGCGCGGCGCACGTACAGCTGCAGCAAGGGCACACAACACAGGGTTTATTGTCATATATGGTAGGGGAAGCAGTGGACAGAAGGGCAATGCCCTTTTCTTCGCTCAATCCTCTCCTTAACCAACGCGCCTGTTCAAGGACAGGCTGCGTAGATATTTATTTTTATTCATTTTACAATCATGGGTTTCTGGGCATGAAGTGGTTGGTGCACACCTGGAGCACAGCAGCATGCCGCCCAGCAACAGCGAGGGGCACGCCACGGGGATTGATCAAGGGTTCCAGATGATGATCCCCAGACCCTAGAACAAAATACACAAAGTCCAGGCTCACCTCCCACACGGAGTCCCCCAGGTACGCCAGTGCCACAGCGTTCCAGATGATGAACCCCAGACCCTAGAACAAATTACATCAAGCCCAGGCTCACCTCCCACACCGAATCGCCCAGGTACGCCAGTGCCACAGGGTTCCAGCTGGTCCTGGGTGCCTTGCCCCCAAGGGAGGGAGAGGGAGGGAGCCAGGGGACGTCACTGGGGAGGGGGGCACCTGAAATGCGTGATAAAATGAAGAGTTTAGTTGTTCAATCCGTTAATTTGTAGCAGTCATCATTCTTAGTTTTAGTTGCGCTCATCAAGTTACCGTGCAGTGGGCTACGTTAGACCAAGCTGGTTGTGAAGCAGGGGGGTGTTTATAGGTGGGGCAAATGAGGGTGGGGTGTATGCCCCAAACAGGGAGCTACAAACCCTAGACCCTAAACAAAGCGGTGAACCTATTGGTAGACTGTGAATACAGTCCATGGTCCATGACCTATACCCTAAACCCTAATCAAAGCAGTGCATTTGATGGGAGGTGATCCACGGGTCATACCTTGATTCGTCTGCATCTGTGCTGCCATTGGCTTGCTGATTTCGGGTGTGTTCCCCCCCTGGTCACTTGGTTCCGCCACCTCTCCATCCCCCACTGCCTGCTGCACTTGACCATTTCCATCACCTGCGCCACATTCCCATACCCCCCGTGCATGCCCCCTGGTTTCCCCCTTGGTCACACGCCACCTTCCGCCTCGCACGTGGGTGTGCAGGGGAAGAGTCTTCGAGGCGATGGTTAGGGTTTTGCTGCGGCCTTGTGAAGGGTCAGGCTGAAATGTGTGCCGCATGGTCGGTGAGCTTGCGGCAGTAGACAAAAGTATACCCTTGTAGGGTTTGGGCTGGGGGGTTATGTTGGCTGTAGGTAGGGTACTGCCAGGGCTACTGACAATAGGCTGCAGGGTACTGCTGTGCTGAGGAAACCCTAACGTGAAGCTGTTGGGTGCCTGAGGGCGCGCCCTTGGACAACGGCGCTAGGGTACCAATTGCTGGTGATACCCGTAACAATAGCGGCAGGGGTTCTGGTGAAACCCTTGACTAGTTGTACGGTACCAAGGCTGTTGGTAAATTCCTTGCTGGATGCTGCGCCTGCTTCTTGCTGGGTGCTAGGGTTCCACACTGCTGCTCGAGACAATAAGCAGTCACCACTGCTGGTGATCAACTAGCAAACGTTATCGTTTCCATTGCTCTGGTGAATAGCCCAGTCGTTGTACTCGGTTGCAAAGGTGCATGCACCAAGCTGCCAGAACAGAGTTTAGGGTGTGGTTGCGGCAAAGCTTGCAGGCGCACTTGCGGCTCAAATAGCAAGCCAAGCAATACTATGGTGTGATGTTTGCAGCAAAAATTAGTGCCAAGGCGTGACTGGGTCACCTGAGCAAAGGGTCAACATGCATGCATACGCGAATCTACCTAGGTATACTGGCTACGACCACCAGAGGCGCGCAAACTGGGTTAAGTCACAAGTCAGGGAACTAGCACAACTTTGTAGAATTGTGCTACATTTTACACTGTGGCACACTGAGTACGCGTGTACTAGTACTATGCAGCTATTGCTAGGAACAGGGATGTGCACCCATGCCACTTTGCAAACATGTAGGATGCCCGGCAAGGTGCTTTAACCGACTTCGTTGTCAAGTATAGCTCTTGAGCAGCAGACAAGCGAGCAACACAAGCGGTAACTGGTCAAAAATGGTCGCTTTCCAGCCCAACTTCCTTGCCTGTTTCCACCACAGCCGCCCTGTCCCTCCGACCCTAGCTAAGGGTTTCAGGCCTGCTGCCAGGGCAGACTGGGGGCCATGTGCCGCGCCCCCCCGCCGCCAAAATGTGGTCCTTTGCATGATAATGATGCATGACGTGGCGGCGTGGGTACCTGCACTCCGCTGCCCCAAGCTTGGGGGTGTTTGGCAACCTTGAAAATGCAAGGGTGTAGAAATTCAGCCTCCACACAACCTTCCCTGCAAACCCTTGAAACACCACCGAGAAAATGCACCCATTTCCGCACCAGGTACAAGATTGGGTCCTCCAATGTCCAGCTGGCACTGGGAGTCTGATAGTCACATGGGCCCCAGCTGACCAGGTGTGAAATCCTGCCACACGCATGGGAGAGGTGGGGTCGCCTAACCCCTCGCATGCACAACATCTACTCTGTAAAGCTGTCCATTTAGCCTCGAAGCAACGATTTTTGGCGGATGTGCTTGCATGCACGCTGGTGGGGTCCCTTTCTGTGAGCATTAAAGCGGAAGTTGTCAAGTAACCCTGGCTTGCGTGCTTGCTGAAACTTGGAGCCTTGCCTGCCAGTGGCCGCCCTGTTCCCGAGCGAGTGTGGAGCAGGTCAGTCTCGGGCCTGCCTCTTACCAGCCGCAACGTTTTGCGCACGGACTGTATGCAAGCTTTCAGTGTTGACGTGGTTCAGCAGTGAATTTCAAGCACAGAGCCTCGAGACTGTCTGGTCCCCCTTGAAGGTGTGTGCATAATCGATCAGGGCTACGTCTACCTGTCTACCAGCCGCCGCCTAAGTCGAAGTCGGCTAGAGAAGTTGCTGGTTGAGTCGCTCTGGCAGCCTTCCAGCGGCACTGCTGTTGTCATCGTGAGGAGGCAGCGTCACAGCGTGAGACAAAGGTTTAGAACAGGTGAGGACCGGATTGGTGTGCCAGATTAATATTAGGGGCCATGAAGCCATCAGCATTGTTGTCAGTACTGGCTACGTAGCTCCTCACGCACTTTGAGATTCAAGTGCATGACCTGGCATATGGCGCACCTAACACCAGGCTGTCACTGTGGAGAGGTTGTCGTTGCATGTGGGTGCCCTGCTGCCTTGCCTTGGGCCAGCTCGTTTGTGTGACTGGCAGTCTTGGACCAACTTGTTGGGCTGGGGCAGTGGCACTTGACGCTGCAGGTGCACCTTAGGGTTACAAGTTGATCCCTCGAGTCATATGATGTGTAACAATGGATTTCTGGCTTCAAAGTGAATCTCAGGCCTGCATTGCTGCCGCAACCCAGTCTGCGCTCCACTGTGGTTTTATAGCAGCGTTGCTAAGTTGGCAATCAACTAGGGCGTGACGGCCGCCGGGGGCCTTAGTACTGTGTCTACTCACCAATCATAACACAACATGCCGTTGGCATGGCGCGCCATGTGCCTGCAGATGCATGCATGTTCGTCACACCCAGGTCACAATGCCTTGCACATTCAATGCACTCACATGAGACCCACACTACCAACACACAGGAAAGTTCACATGAACGCAGCCAGTGTTGATTTCATCAAACTGCCATGTACGTGGCGGTTCACTGAAATCAGTGCTTGATGCTTTCATGTCAACTGTCCTGTGGGTTGTCAGTGTGAGTTTGTTTGACTGGTTTGCATGGGTTGAGTGTGCTAGTGGCTGCATGCGCTGGTTGCGCCAAGGATCAAGGCTGGTAAATAAGCCTGTAGACAGGGCGGTTATCTAACAGCCTTGATAAGGCGGTTAGGGTTTATGGTTTAGGGTTTACCCTAAACCCTAAACCCTAAACCCTAAACCCTAACCCAGTAGACAGGGCGGCGTCACCCCCTGCTGGGTTAGTCTCACTGGAGGCCTTGGGGTTTGTCTGTGTTGGGTGTACTGCTGCACGCGCATGCTGCGTCCTGGGTTGAGCTGCTACATCTGTGTATACGCATAATGCCGCCGCCCCTTGGTGGGTATGGATGTGACCGCAATGACATTGCTACGCTACCAGACAGCGTTACTGCACGTGCATTGGCATTCTATGATAAGGCATGCAGACATGGCGCACTCTGTTTTTGCTGCCTAACATGTGTACATGGACTCCATTGGCGAGCTCCATGGCAGTTACCCCATCTACCACGCTGGGCTGGCCGTGGCTCCCTATCCCCTAATAGGTTCCATGGACCATTTTTTGGGATTAAAGTTTGAATCACCGTGCAGGTAATCGAGGTCAAAGCCAAGGTCTTCGTCATGGCAGAGCAGAGGAGCGCCAGGCGGCCACGCACCCCAGAGCAAAATCCTAAGCTAGGGTTGGGCACTCGCACGGGACTGCGTGTGGTGCCTGTGCTACTCCTGGTGCTGTGTGCCGTTGCTAGCGCTGTTCAAGAGGAGAAGCTATCGCTCGGTGGGTCCAATGCTACTGGCCACCTGAGTTCAAATGCACTGATTGTATTTTTTTCTAGAAGTGCTGGTTTGAGCTTTGTTACATAGCAAACACCCTGAGCCCTGATTCTATGCCTGAGGCCAGGGCTGTATTCGGCTGTGTGTGCGCACTTTGATGCCGTAGCGGGAATTTCTACTAATTCCCGCTTGTGCTCTGCTACCCTCCTGCATCCTCATCCTCCACACCTCCCACCCCACCAGCTCACACCCCCATCCCCCACAGCCGCCTCCCAGGTTAGCAGCACCTCCGCTACCGCCCACCACCCTCCACCCACAACCACCCCATAATCCCCCTCCCCGCAGGTGGCACCGCCCCCCTCCCCCACAGCCGCCACCCTCTCCAAGTGAGCAGCACCATCGCAGCCGCCACGGGGGTGCAGCAGCCCCACCCCTCCAACAAAACCGCACAGAGTCCCTCCACCCAGCCCATGCCGGAGGCGCAAACAAGCACTGGAGGGCCAACAACTGCCGAAGGTGAGTACATGCATTTCCAGCCACCACCCCTAAAATGAATACAACGTTGTAAGTCATGTATGCATTGAAATGGAGTGATATTGTAGGAAATTGCACTATGCATTGCCGTAAGAAGTAAGTATGTCGTGTACCATCTGAGACCCTCTGGTTACCTAATATGTTGCAAGAGTATGGGTGCTGTAGACTGTTGATATTGACATATATAAATATTGTATGTCATTGATGAACCCCCCTGATAGCAAGCCCTTCTAGGCTACCTTCACAAGTGCAGGCTCGCCTGTTGGGGCAGAACCCTTATCAGGGTATTGCGCTGAGGAATTGAGGCTGGATACTGCAACAAACCCTAAACCCTAATCAAGCCTCTTTGCCACCGTCACAGGTGCAGGCTCCCCGGTTGGGGCAGAACCCTTCTCAGGGTATTGCGCCGAGGGGCCTGGGCTGGAACAAGCGCCAGCGAATGAGGAGATTCCCACTAGCATCTTCAACACGCTCACCGGCGACGAGGTGGATGCTGTCATGAGGTTTGCAGTGAGTGAGAAAACCCTAGGTTTGGGTGCTTGACTCTGACAATGAGGTGGATGCTGTCATGGGGTTTGCAATGAGTGGGGAAACCCTAGGCTAGGGCTCATAACATCATGTATGGTACAAAATAAAGGGGATTGAGGCACCCTGCAAGAGCTACAATTGCTGCGTGTGTAGCGGATGTGTTGTGGACATGTGAATGTCAAAGTTGCTGCTGCCAGGGCTTCTGATGCGCAAGGTCATCTAGTAGCTGTTGCATCCTCAACTTGGTGTTACATGTGCAGCGCCATGTCTCTCCTGCTGCTGTGTTGCACAGCAGGAGTGGTCCTCACAGTAGAGCCACTTAGAGGTGTATTGTGGCCATGCACATGTGTATGCATCAAGTGCGGCTGCTTGCAAAGGTTTCACCTGCGTCCTAACTAACTTCATATTGTAAACCACTGCACTGCCTTTGTTACTGATAGTCACTCTGTAAGAATCCCCTCCCGCTCTCTATTTCTTGCTCAGCATGCTAGGACCTACAGCAAATAAAAGACGGCATAATTACCGCCATTGGTTTCAACCTATATAATTGCTCCCTTTCGCAGGAGAATCACCTGTTTTTGACCTCACGCTATGATGACGCGGGCAACGCCGTCACCTTCACCCCCTAACCACAATCACAACCCTTGGCTGGCTATTACATATCAACCATTGCATGCGGGGACACATATATAGCCATTTTAACAAGGGATAACTACACCCATTTCAAACCCATGTTTGCTCCCCTTTTGCAGGAGAACTACCTATTCCCCACCCAATATTTGCTCCCTTTTGCAGGAGACATACCTGTTCCTCACCCAATATTTACTGCCTTTTGCAGGAGAACTACCTGTTTCTGACCTCGCGCTACGATGACGCGGGCAACGCCGTGACCATCACACCCTACCCAAACCACATCCAGGCATAATTACACCCAGTTTAAACCAATATATTTGCTCCCTTTTGCAGGAGAACTACCTGTTTCTGACCTCCCGCTACGATGACGCGGGCAACGCTGTGACCATCACCCCCTACCAGGACCACATCTCCAAGATCGAGCTGATGCCCCCTCCCAAGGGGGAGGCGGTGGCGTATTTGAACGGGGAGGGACCCCGCCCGGACCGCTATGCGCGTGTGTCGGTGGTGAGGGGGAGCGTGACACCACCAGACAACATGGACTACAAGGTAAAGTATAAATTCCAAGTATAGGATTTTGGACTGAACCCTAACGTGAAGATGTGGTTTATTGCTGGCAGTGTGTCCTGGCGAGACAGACTTGCCTGGCGCTGCATGTATAGGGGTCCATTGCTAATCTACTTTTCTAGCGGGAGTGCATGTCCTTGGGAATATAATATATGTATCATATGGGGCGTTACACATACTCTCTGTCAAGTATGTGTGTATATGTATGCACTCCTTACCATCTACACACTGGTACTGGCACTGGCACGACCCATGCTAGCAAGCATACCTAAATGCGCATCGCCCGTTTTTTGTGCCTGGGAGAAAATGCCTTTATTTATGGTGCATGTGTCCATGGCTTGGTGTTCATGGCGCATTGGATCGCTCTGGCTGTGCTGGGTTGTTTGTGGCTCCTGGCTGATGCTCCCAGTCACTGCTAAAGCGCATCGGTGTGTTGTGGACAGGCAACCAGTTTACACATGCAAGGACCACAACCAGCGGCGTTTTCCTCCTGGGGTAACCCACTGCATATGTATATACATGTCTTGGGGAAAATACTATCTTCCACAGCGTTTGCATGCGCTGCTTAGAAGGCTGATGTCAAATACTGCCTTCAACCTCCCACACACATGTAGCCAACCATAAGCTCTGAAACCACCTGTAACACTCGCGGAAGCGTATCAAGCCTGTCACAATGTATTTCCAATAACTGATCGTGTGAATCACCCAAACTTAAATCTGTACAGATTCCAAGTGTTACACAGGTAACAATGGTCATGAGAATCAGGCGTTGTTGTGTGCATGTGTGTTGTTGCGTCTGGGCACAAAGCCAAAGACCAAATTTGGTCCATCAGACGTGTGATGTAAAATGACGTTAGATCATCTAACAGTATTAGATGGGTAAGAAGCCACTGTGGGAATATTCGACACAGCAGTGGAATCTTTGTTTACTGACTGGCGAGTGGTTATGGTGCGTATGCAGTGGCTCTGAATCCTCATCCTGGATTTACATCCTTGTAGAGGTCTGAACATGGAATGGTAGGGACACGTGAGGGAATGACCAGCCTCCGAGGCTGGCTCTCTCCCACTCTGTCTCTTCCTCAACCAAAGCCCTCATTCTTCAGATGAGGAGCGTAGTTATTTTTTTTTTTAATTTTTACTCTTCTGAATGTGGATTGACTTGGATTGTGGGCCCCTGTGCCGCAGATTGGTCCGCTTCCTCTTGACCCCACCGCCACCACCACAGTCAGTGCACTGCGTGTGGCAGGGGAGGTGCCATGGATAAAACACCCCCTGGATGACGTCACCAACGGGTGGATAGATGCAGTGATCTCGCCGGTGAGGCTGCAAGGAAACCCTAGAGAAACCCTATGACCTCAAAATGAAAACGTATTATAAACAATTAAATCCTTAACCCAGCATGCAGTCTAGACCATATTACTGGACAAGTAATATACTAAGTGGCCTACAGAAAGCATTTATCCCAAGTGAGTGGGGCTCTCTGCAGAAGCAGGCTGTCTGAAATGGAAAAACATCCTAAGTGTCACAGACAGGTGTGCACTTATTGTCCTACACCCTCAAATCCCTAAACAAGTGCACCATGTTTTCGCAGACCGCTTGGAAGCTGCGCGACCTCTTCCGAAACATGACAGGGGGTGTGTGCTACGGGGATCCACTTTCAATCAATCTGTGGCGCAAATTTGCTCCCCCTGCGCCACCTGAGGCCACCCCCTACGCCCCTGCGCAACCCCCATCCCCCACTCCGCTGGTGCAAGCCCTGGAGGGTCCGGGACCTACCGGCGCCCCTGGGTTTGCTGCGGCAGGTAGGGACAACTGAGATATTACTAGAAAAAACTGATTGAGGGATTAACAAGCCTCCCGTTGACCTTCTTTATCAATTTCTTGGGTGCACTGTTCTTCCCAATCCTACGTGAGATTCATTGTGCATCGCATTTGAAAAACATGGATGTCGTTGGTGTTTTTAGGACAATTTAATATGTTAATGACAAAATATTTATATGTTTGCTTCATTTTGCTGCAGAGGCACCCTCCACAGGCGGTGCCACATATACCACACCAGCAACAGAGCAGCCCAGCCCCACCGCTGTGGCTGCTGCCATAGCCACTGCACCCGCAGGGAGCGCAATGGGCGCTGCAAACTCCTTTGCAGCAGGTGGGGGATTGTGGCTTGATTGCATTCTGCTGTACTTACCTGCCATTTGATTATCTTGCAATTAGCTATTGCCGGTTCAAAGAAAAAATCCCCCTTTTTCCCTCGCTTATTTTCCTTTCTTATTTAAGTATTCTATTTGCTGCAGGCGCTGGCGCCATCCCCTCCTACGCCACCAACACCACCACCGGACCATCCGGCAATGCAACGGGGAATGCCACGGCTGCAGAGTGCGGCTACACCACCATGGCATACCTGCCCTTCCCAGCGGTGGTGGAGGAGCAGGGGCAGCGCATCAGCATCATCAAGTGGTATTTCTACCCCCAGGTAAGTAGGTGATGCAGGGTACATGTGAGGTGGGCAAGTGAGTAGGTGACGCAAGCGTGTGCAAGGCTAATTGCTGATCCGGTTTCATGTCGGAATGCATGTAAATAATAATAGTATGTGATGCGGGGTACCTGTCAGGTGGTCAACGGATTGTGCAGGGGGAGAGTGTCATATGCACGACCCTAGACCCGAAACCCTAAACCCTTGTGTAGGGGAGGAGTGTCATATGTAAGACACTAAACCCTAAACCCTATACCCTTATGTAGGGAAAAGGTGCCATGTATGGCAGTGTGGTAGGCGGCACGACTGAGTAGCCACCATATACCACACTGGAGACAGTACCACACAACTACTATTGCCAGTGTGGCAACTAGGTCTAGGTATTGCACTTCCTTGGTGCATGATGCATAGTTTGCATGACTGGTTTAAGGCATGGCCAGGCATGCCACAACTGGCACTGTTTCTCTACAGAATCACTAGACACTCCAGTATGTATGATTTAAAGCTTGCAGAGGAGTATGCGCATGTGTCTTAGCTTTAAAGCCGGATTAATCAGCTTTAAAGCCAGATTAATCTGGCGTCAAAGCTGATATACTTGAGCAACCTCCTCCTTGAGCTTTAATGTTATATAGTTAAGTGTCAAGTGATTATGTAGAGGGAAGGTGTCAGTTGTGGCAGGTAGATTTTTCACTTCATGTTCTGATATTTATTAGTGAGTGTGAATGTTAAGGAGGTGTTCTTTTCTAGTGCAATTGCGTATACATGGCTTACTTTCCCCAGAGCGCTTTCCGCCAGTGGTTACGGAGCAGGGCAGTGTGGCAGTAGCAAGTGGTATGTATGGGTAATATTTTACCTATTTTAGATTGTATGGTTTAGCGTTAAAAAAATCACGCTGGACTCCACGGTGGATCCACGGTGGATCAATGCATGTAACTAAGTAGAAATCTGGCTGTTTTCCCCGGGACGCGTAGCTAATAAAGTGCGTTATGGCACACACATTACATATTTTGCTGACCAACTTGTTTCTTCCCCCAGGGCGATGCCTTTGACGGCTCCTACCTGATGCCCCTCCCGCTATCCTTCAAGGTGAATGAGAGCACGCTGGATGTGGTGGAGTGGTCAGCATATGACTTCGAGTACTGCAACCAGGTGGGTACAGAGTATAGTACTTCGATGGATCGGGGGTTTGAGGGTTAAGGGTTAGGGGTTAGGGGTTAGGTTTTGGTGTACTGCTACCAGATGGGTACAAAGGATAGCACTTCCAGGGGATTGGAGGGTTTGGGGTGTAGGGTGTAGGGTTTTGAGTACTGCAAATTAGGTGGGTACAGAGTCAAATATTTCCAGGGAATTGAAGGGCATTATAACGCCATAATTAAACAGGGGATTGGGGGGAGCGCTTATGATATTCAAAAAGTTGAACAATCCTGAATACTGCCAGTGGCTCTGGAGGCGGGCAGTATAGGCAAAGCTGACAGATGTGGTCAGGTAGTAACAGTATTGAAGACAGCTTGAGCCGGAACTAGCCGCCGTCTACACCCTTCCCCCTAAGTTAAACCCTAAACCCTGATCCATAACTTCTGTCATATACTCCGTGTCCTACACCCACACCCTGGAGATGACTCATTAGGGAGCTTTACCTCCGCACACACACTGACTTGCTGCCATTTGGCGATGAGGAGGTGAGTCAAACGTGGGGAATGGACCGTCAGTGCCAGTGTGCAAGTTGCGGCGAGTCCCGGTCACTGACAGCCCGCTTGCCACGTCATTTTCACCCCCCTCGTCGCGCAATGGCAGCAAGTCAGGGTAGTGTGTGCGTTCAGGTAAGGGTAATCTCATCCCAGCTTTGGCACAAGCTTTGCAAGCACCACCTGTGCTACCACACCTTCCCCCAGGGTGCACACGTGCAATGTGGGCTGTACCACAGGGGAGGGGGCTCCCTGGCGAGGGGTGGGGGACCGCTGTGAGGGCCTAGTAGGTGCCTGGTGAATCTTGCGCCAGAACTGATGCATCGTTTTGGGAATCTGAATGGAACCCTTGTACATCAAGGCGTCACATAGGGACGCCCTTCTGGCTTGCTGCCCTGCCTGCTGCTATCAGCAGCGTTGAAATGCGGAAGGCGCTTTGTATGTGTTGCCTGAATGGGCAAGGGTGCCCCCTGATTGTCTCCCAGCCCTTGGATTGACTAGGTTCAGCCTGCTGCAGGGACATATATTCAAATTGTTTTAAATTTTAAAATCCCAGGGTTTAGGGTTTTGTGTGACACCCTTGTACAGGAAGGCGCCACATGAAGAGGCCTTCTGATTTCAGCCCGGCCAGCTGCTGCCCACCAGCACCGGACAGGATTGAAATAGGGAATGCGCTCTTCATGTGCCGTATTGATGTACAAGGTTGTCACTCAAAACCTTAAACCCTGAGCCTAGTCGATCCAAGGGCTGGGGCATTGAAACCCATGTAAGACTGGACATGGTTGGCAGGCAGGAGGTATACCTTATGGTTTACGCCTTTATGGTTTACGCCTTTGGTGTCTGTTTTCTTTTCTTATCATGTATGTGTTGCCTCAATGGCAAATTTGATGTGATATAAAATAATGACCTTTTGTTCGAGCACTTTACTTCTTTTGAAGTGAAGCGCTAACCCAATGTGGCCAATAATGTGGGCTGCCAATCCTATATGGAAGGTCCCAAACCTTCAGCACCATGATACCTTATCACGCTGCCTGTGCTGGAGGTACTTTGCTACTGCACCTGGCAGCATGACAAGGCATTCTTGTGCTTTAGGTTCGGCACCTCCCTGCTAGGATTGGCAGCACACATTATTGGCAAAAAAAATGTCAGCCTTGAGAAAAATAAGGATATAAGCACTGCTGGTGTAAGTGCAGGCAGTGACCCTTGCTACTGTGATGGTGTATCATCAAATTTTAATTTAATGTGATATTGGAGCCTTTGGAACATGCCGACTGGTTGGTGAGATTGTTAAATGCAGCAGTCTTGCTAAGACTATCAATGATACTGCCAGTATCATACTGGCAATAATTTAGAGCACTTTATTGCTCAATGCCAGTGTAGGTGTTGTTACACTGTAACAACAGATACACTGGCCTGGGATACACTGGGACTGGATGGCCATTTCTTGCCTTTTTACAAAAGCCCGTCCTAAGAACCCTAATGGGACCCTAATCCCCGATTAAATATTCTCACGATTTCCTGTCCGCTGCAGGGGCCCTTTAACACCTGGCAGGACCTCCTGGGGGCCTTTGATGCCGGAAATCTAACAATTTGCTCCGCCCCCGAGTACGGCAGCCCCGACTACAACTACGATTGGGCCAAAACCGAGCCCTATGCCCCCCCGCAAAATGCCGACATCAAGCCCTCTCCCCGCCAATTCGACCCTGCCGGCAGGCGCTTCACTGTGGAGCAGACTGCTGAAACAGGTGCGCAAGAAACAAAAAGAAAAAAACCCAAAAATATATATGATATTTATCACGCAAATGGTCCTAGGAGCTTGTCAAGGGTGGCTCACGCTACTAGGCAATGTGGGCTTTAAGAAAGAGGTGAACTCAAACCTGCCCCCCCGCCAATTTGACCCTGCTGGCAGGCGCTTCACTGTGGAGCAGACTACTGACACAGGTGCGCAGAAAGTATATAAAAGAATTTAATGTATTGTATTGCCCTGTAGCATAGTAACCATGGTGCACTACCAAAAATGCAAATAATGGCCAAAGGTGGCCAATGATATACTAACCTAAAGTAACAAAAAGAATTTTACCATTTCATATTTCAAAGGCGTTTTATGCGATCAGCGGTGAATATTCCACATGAAACAAGGATTACTTTCCTGGTTTGCTTGTAAACGTACAGCAACCACCCATTCCCCCCTGCGCAGGTGCTGGTTGGAACGTTCAGTGGCAGCGCTGGCAAGGTCACGTGTCGCTCAACAGTTACACGGGCATCAGGATGCACGACATCAGGTTTGGCGGGGACCGGATCCTGTACGAGCTGTCCCTGCAGGATATGTATGTGGCCTACAGCGGGTACTCAGGTGGGTGGGCGTTCAACCCTAAGATGAGGTTTGTGGCGGCTGGTGGGCAGGGTGGACTGTGCTGCGTTACAATGGGATTCAGGGTTCATGTACTATTTCAGTGTATTGCATTTTAGAAGTTGTGGTACTAGAGCCACCTGCGCATCCTTGACCAATTGGGGATCAGGATGCTTGCGGTCGGTTTTGATGCCGTCATGCACATCTGATTCTCGAGAATATCAACAATACCTATAGGCCAAGAGGCCCGTATCCGCTTAGCCAAATCAAGGCCAATGGGTGTGGCGGACCACTGCCATCACAGGAACACCCACGTTCCAGGGCACATTGAGTACCATCAACACCCGCCGTGTTTGCGGATGACCTTTGCTCTGTCTGCTTGTATTGCACAAAAGCCAACCGCGGTGTTTGCCAGCGGCAGATTGCTCGCTGGGTTGTGCAATATGCACAGGTGGGGCAAAAGACATCCGCGAATTGACACAACGGGTGTTGAGGGTATCCAAGGTGGCTATGCGGTGGCAAGGCTCATTATCCTTGGTGCAATTGCACCATATTAATAGGCATGTTCTTCCAGGGCACCTTAAGCACCCTCAGCGCCCATTTTGTGAGGTCGGGGACAGCTATTGCACCATGTGCACCTAGTGCCCAACCCAACCATGGCAATGGGGGTCGCTGGTGGGGTTGTGTGGTGGTGCCAACAGGTGCAGACGGATGGGCCGGGCCCCAATTTCACACGGGTGCTGAAATGTCCAAGGTGACTGTGCAGCTGTTGTTGGCTCTGCCCAAGGTTGTTATCAAAGGGAGGTTCTGCGTACCGCATCTAAAATTGATGATCCGCTTGTTGTCCCAATTGCTTTTACCAGGTCCCAATTGGTTGATTTTAAACACGGGTAGCATACAGGTGGTAGGGTTTGATTATTTAAACTAGTCCCTATCTGTTGCTGGGACGCTGCGTGGGGACTACAGGGGTTGTGTCAAGGTCTGAGAATCCACCAATGGTTACGGATTTTGGGTCTACAGTCCTTGAAGGGTCCAGGATTTGCAGGTTCTCCTGGGTGGGAATCCCTTTCGCTTGGGCAAGGAGGGTCTTGCCAGCATGCCTTCCCTATAGTCCAGAGAGAGGATTTTATAGAGGCTAGCTTTGATATCCATTAGCCTTTCTGCCTATATGCCTATAGCCAACCAGGCATAGCCCATGCTGTGTACATGCATTGATGGGCATGTAGGCTATAGGCTATAGGCTATCAACGCTGGCCTGCATAAAGTGCTCCTTGAGGACTTTTGGGAGGGCTCGCACGCCAGGGAAGTCTCGCTCAAGCAGAACCAAAAGGGAATACCCAATCAGGTCTGCACACTCTTCCCCCGTCGTGTTTCTCTCCCAGAAACGCGCAATTCCTTCAAGGGCACCATGGGTACCCTCAACACCCGATGTGTGAATTTGCCGATGTCTATTACACCTTCTGCACCCATCGAACAACCCGACCAAGCTGTCAGCCAGTGGCAAATCGCTGTTTGGGTTGTGCGATGGGTGCAGAAAGGGCAACAGGCGTCTGCAAATTGACGCGCCAGGTGTTCAGGGTATTCATGGTGGCTATGCGGGTTTGGGGCTCTGGGCCCATTGTCCTCGTAGATAGGTCCTGCGTACTGCAGGAAAAAGGATTATACCTGTGTTGTCCATGGATTGCAATCCACTTTCACCTTGGTCCATCTCGACGCGGTGCGTGGTCCTGGGAAGGTCAGGCCGAGGGACAGTGGCAGATAGAGGGGCAGCTGTAGGACTGTTTGGATATTGAATACGTGGGGTGGAATAAAGAGTAGTAAATCAAACGCAGTGAGGGTTTTGATCTCGAGGTGCTGCTTTCATCCACATATAGAGGGAGAAGGGGGACAGTCTGCGCAACAGGCTGCTCGGTACAGTGACAGATTACGCACAGCCTGTCGCCACACTCCTTCAGTATGTGGATGAAAATGGCACCTCAAGGTTGCACAATGCATTCCTAAAGTAGATTGTTTCAAAGGGGATGCACAACACAGAACAAGAGGCCACTGACTCGCACCAGGACACCGTGTGGCACAAGTCTACAGGATGCAAGAGTGTCTGGTGACAAATGCATCCAGTGTAAGCTGCCCATGCTGTTTAGAGTACACGCAGGGTACAGGCTTGGTACTTTTTACCCTAAACTTTACAAGGCTCAGCGTGTAGGGTTTATGATCTGCCTAGTATGAGCTGTCCCTGGGACTCTGCATGCAGGCTGCAGGGATTACGTCAAAGGCGGCAATCCACAAATGGTTAGAATTTCTTAGTTTTTGAAGACCCGGGTCAAGGATGTCCAGGGTGGGTACCCCTTCAACTTCCAATTGGGCAACACGTCCCTTGATATATAGATCGTCAATACTGGGCTTTTGCAGGTTCTCATCATTCACTACAGGGAGGGCTAGCTAGCTAGCATGCCTTCCCTGTAGTCTATGATGAGGATCTGCAAAAGCCCAGTATTGATAATCTATGCCTGGATGACTACAGGCGTTAAGGCTGCAGGCTATAGGCTGTCAACGCTGGATTCTGTAAGGTGCTTGTGATTGACTACAGGGAGGGCTAGCTTGCAACAGGGAGGGCTAGCTTGCACCCAGGTTTGCACACCTGCTGAAACAATGGCCTTGAGAAAACGTTATTTCTGTGTTACTTTCAGGCCCTGGGCAGACAGTCTACCTGGACAGCTACCACTGCATCGGCGACACCAGCTTTATCTCCCGTATCTTAAACTCTACGATCACCCACACTTCCCCGTGTACCCCCTCAAAACAGGGGCGAAATTGCCACCCAGGACATCCATTGTACCTTCATTATATTCAATGCAAATGTGCCCCCCTTGCAGGCCCTGGTCAGACTGTGTACCTAAACAGCTACTACAACATCGGCACCAACAGCCAATCTCCTAACACACACCTATGATTGCCTATACTTCCACAAATACCCACTCAAACAGGGGCGCAAAATGTTACCCCAGACACCTCATATTTGTTTTTTTTTTTGCATTTTTTTGCATTTTTTTGAAATGCACGTGTCCCCATTTTCAGGCCCTGGTCAGACTGTGTACCTGGACAGCTACTACAATATCGGCACCAACAGCCAGCCGCTGAAGCGCGGGTATGACTGCCCATACAACGCGGTGTACCTCTCTCCACAGGTCAGTCACAGGCATGATCTTAGGTTTTAGATTGAGGATCTAATATTTGGCCCTAAACCCTACAATGAGGTGTACTCTCCCCCTAGGCCAGTCCCAGGCCCAGCCAACAGGCTTCTTAGGGTTTTGATTTGGGGGGTGTTATGTTTGACCATAAACCCTGCAATGCGGTGTATCTGTCCCTCCAAGTCAGGCACAAGCAGGGTCTTCAGGGTTCATGAATTAGGGTTTTATGTTTGGCCATAAACCCTGCAAGACGGTGTACCTCTCCCGCAATCCCCCCACCTTCTCTCAGACACGCTCTTGCATGCACAGTGACAGTGTACATTAAAAGATTGCATGCCAAGGGAAAGTGGTGTGCCCCAAGGGGGTTTGCACTCCATCTACAACCCACACACCCTCCTCTCCGCAGGTCTAACACACCAACACCGCCACCACCACAACGCAAATTTACAATTACAGTCACATGCGAGCCAAGTTGCATTTCCAGTTACAATTCCAGTGACAGTCACCCTTGAAATAATGCATGCCAACAAAAACAATATTCCACCAAAATTCCTTCCTCTTCCCAGGTGATCTACACCAACGGCGCCACCGCCACCACCACGGATGGCATGTGCGTGTTTGAGGACGACCAGGCTGGCACCACCTGGAGGCACACGCACGTCATGAGTGAGTATTGAAACCCTAGGGTAGCCACTCTAGGGATTTTTATTGGGTTTAGGGCATGTGCATGTGTGAAGTCGACATCGTACTAGCTGGAGGCACACGCATGGAATGAGTTAAGTGTGCAGACCCTAGGGTAGGGTTGACCACCTGGGGCATAGGGTAGGGTATCTAGCGCTTGTGGTCTAACAGGTACCAGGTGGATGTTCATGCACGTCGTTGAGTGAATGTTGAACCCCTAGGGTAGCCAACATAGTGTTTGATAGGGTTTATGGCATGCATATGTTTGAGGTTGGCCTAGAGGAACCAGCTGGAGGGCATACGTCAATGAGTGAGTATTGAAACCCTAGGGTATCAAACTTGGGGTTTGTAAACCCTAACCATGGCGAGGATTTGTCTTAGGATCCTGTGCATGTGTGCTTCTGAGGACCAAGCTAGCAGGACCTATTAGTGTGCGCCTCCATGCCTAGGATCGTATGACAGATCTGAGTCTAGGTTAGGGGTTACAAACCCTAGGTTGGCTACCCTAGGTAAACCCTATTCTAGGGCTGTGTATGCACTTGACGTGTGTGTGTCTTCATGTCATTTGGGGACCTATTTAGCAGTCATCTGGGGACCTATTTAGCAGTCATTTGGGGACCTATTTAGCGAGTGATCCACACTGGGTGGCAGCAGCAAGGGCCTTTCCCCCATAGCTTCAAAATTTCCCCGTCACTCAGGATTTTTCTGTCATTGATTGCAAATTTATCCCTTCCACCTCACCCCTGTGTGCAGCCAAGAATGGACTTGTGTACAACACGGCCCATGGGACTGAGCTGGTCATCCTATTGCACGGCTGGGTTACCGATCCGCATCGAGTGGCCCACAACGGCAACAACAGGGGCCATGTATCCTTTAGGCCATGACATGAAATACACCAATCTGCAGTGCCACGCAGGATTCTTGCTGTCTTTAATTGTGAGTTCATTCACATTTCCACCTCCCCCCTGTGTGCAGCCAAAAATGGACCTGTGTACAATGCGGCCCGAGGGACTGAGCTGGTGATCCGCACAGTGGCAACAGTGGGCAATTATGACTACATCTTTGACATCAGGTAAGGGTTTAGGGTTTTGGGGGATTTATGGTTTGGGGTGTGAACCCTTAACTTTATTTAGGGTTACATTTGGTGACTGAGGGTGGGGATTTATGACTACATCTTTAAAATCAGGTAAGGGTGAATAGGGTTAAGAAATGTGAACCCTAAACCCTGATTAGGGTTTACATCTGGTGGCTGAGGGTGGGGGACTATGACTATATCTTTGCCACAAGGTAAGGGTTAACCTGATTGATCGTCGAGAATCCCAATCCCTGATTAGGGCTTACATTCGGTGACCCAAAAAGGGTGGGGGAGTAAGACTAGATCTTATAAAAAATAGGAGTCGGGGACTTGTTTGGTTGTGCATACTCCTGACCCTAACTTGTTGCGTGGGAGGAAGCTGATGGTGTGGGTTGTGTGTGCGTGCATTAGGTAATCCAACTAGTCCGACTGGCGTATGGTGAAATCAAGTGTGGATTAGTACATTGTGGAATAGTGCATATGGTGAGATTAGTTGCGAGTGCACGGTCGGTGAACTCAGGTTTCTGGATATGCTGGGTACAGATGTGAGCTCACCGACGTGCCCTTGCGATTCATTAAACCAAGTGTACTATTGCACAGTGTACCAGTCAAATCAGTGCACGTATATACAATCCACACCATGAGGTTTCTCTCAGGTCCCATTCGGATTTGCAAATCGTCTCTCAGAGCGGAACTGGATAGCCCGCAGGTGGAGGGGAGCTTTGGGGGAGGGTTTTGGGCACCTGTTTTGTGTGGTTTGTTTGAAATTTGAGATAGTAAAATTGAAAGCAAGCAGGTGTCTGTGCATGTTGACTATGCGTAAGCTAAAGCTAGTTGCGTAAGCAATCAGAAGGACTTTACAAACATGCGATGTATTAAATTCCTCAAGAACCCTGAGGCTACTAGCTTTTATAGCAGCGGTTCCAGGAATTTTGCAAATTAAGCCATGGGAAGGTGCCTTTTCGGCGAGCCCTGGAATCTTTCTAAGACTTTGAACTGGTCACCATGTAGTGAATGTAAATTGCCTGTCAGCGCCGCCTGCTGTCTTTGCTGTTTCAGACAGAGAGGGTTTCGGTACCATGGAAAAGTATATCACACCTGCTGGCAAGGAGCTTCTCTGATCGGTGACCGACAGAGCTGCTTAGGGGTTAGGGTTCAGGGTTTTGCCTGCGCAGGCAGCATTGGATCCTCGCCATGGTGTACAGTCCATAGAGAGCAGAAACTTGTAGGTTGGTTGTCGTCAGTATGGATGCTGCAACCCAGTGGATGTCGAGGTGACAATATCCACAATGCTTGCCTGCCGCAGGCAGGCATATGATTATTCTACTATTTACAAAACTGACAGACCTATGCCTATACTTATTGCAGTGTTTACAAAAACGACTGACTCACTCTGAGCAAAGGGCATGTTGTCTGGTTGTCTTGGGCCGGGTACCAGTCAACAATACAACTGGCTTTTGCTCAGACCGAGTCTGTCAATATTGGATATTTTTAATTATTATAGGGATTTAATTGCTTCATTATCAGATTGTCGCGTCGTTAGGAGATCTGCGCCAGGACCGTTACGGAAGCGAAGTCTTTTTACAGGAAATGTGCTAATAAAAGCATCCAAACTATAAGATGTGTCACTAGTATGCCCATCAAAATCTGCACGTTGGCGACGCGCCAGGATGGGATCGTTAGATGTCAAGGTGACATGGTAGGCTACATTGCGACTTCCTTCAAAACAAATTTGCAATAATGAAACTTGGAAAAAATAAACTGATGTGTGGTATATCAGCTTCGGTAGCACCTGAATATCACTAGTATCATCTTGCAGGTTGCGCCAGGATTGGAGCGCGGAGGTGAAGGTGACCATGGCAGGATACATGGCAAACAAAACTTCAAAATCTGAAAAGATGTTGCCTTAATATCTTTAAAATTTGCAGATTGCGTCAGGACGGGAGCGTGGAGGTGAAGGTGACCATGGCGGGCTACATGGCCGCATCCTTCTTCGACCCCCTGGGCCAGACCTACCGCGACTTCCCCTTTGGCACCCGAGTACAAAAGTACACCTTGGCCAACCTACATGACCACCTGGTGGGGTGGAAAGTGGACCTGGATGTGTTGGGGAGGAACAACACATTCATTAAAAAGGTACGCCCAGCCTGGGGGTGGGTAGTGGACTTATTGTGCTGGGGAGAAACAACACAATTATAAAACAGGTACGCCCTGGGTGGGAAGTGGACTTTAATGTGCTGGGGGGAACAATACATTTTATGAAAAAGGTATGCCCATGGTGTGCCTTCTGGGAAGGGTACACCTACCTATAAGTATGTGAAATTTCATGTTGGTTTCATTAATTGGTTACCATTGTCGAGTTCCGCACTTCTGTACCACACGCTCTGAGAGCGCATGGTATAGAATTGCGGTGCTCCACAGTAGTAACCAATCAATATGAAGCCAACATGAATTTGTTTATACTTATATTAAGACAGTTTTTTCTGTAATTGAAGCTGGAGCTCACTGGGAACTAGAGCTCGAGCTTGAGGATCCTTCAAGTTTGGAAACTGTCCCATCCCTGGTGGCTAATAGGGTGGCACCTGATGTTGCCACTAATATCACCAACGACCTGTATCCACGCTGTCACACAAGCTCCCAGCAGGGAGAAAAAAGGGCGTTGGCTGATTGTTTGTGGCAACATCCGGCCGCACACCATCCGCCACCAGGGATGGGCCACTGGCAGGTTCCAAACAGCTTGCAATTCATTGCCATTTAATGCGAGCAGCCCAGGAGAAGGCCTTCATGCATGGAACTTGCTGGCGCTCTGTATACCTGGTGGCTAACTGGGTGCGACCTTACTTGGTCTCAAAAATTGCTACAGACCTAAATCCCCGCTGTGGGAGAAGCAGGTAATTGGCGGTCTTGGAGGCAAAGTCTGGCCGCACCCCATCAGCCGCCAGAGATGGGGCAGGTTCCAAATATGAGGGCCTTCTCCTGAGCTGCCTGCATAGGCCTGCTTGGGCCACCACCTCAATCCTAATCACCTAAAATTACTCCCGAAACACTAAATCCTAAACCCTACATGCAGAACCTGAACCCTATCATATGTGAGAGCACAACCTCCTCAATGCGCTCCTTATCCGACTCGGAGGCGCTGTACATCATTGCGATCACATGTTGTCATTGCGATTGCATGTAATCACCCCTCCCAGAGGCTCAGAATGCTTGGGTATCATGCTTTTTAGTAAAAGCATTCTGGCATGGCCGTTCCGAATATAATGAGCTTGATGCATGTTCAAAAGCTTCCTCGGGCAAGTGTCCATCTGTCAATGCAGCATGAACCAATCACGGGAGCCTGGGATTACCACCTTCCCATTGATTCGTTTTGCAAGATCTGGGTGGAGACTTAAACCCTAAAACCCTAAACAGATCATCTAAGCAATTCTTGTGGCTTGGGAGGCCAAGGGAAGGTCCAACAGTGTTGCATCAAGTGCCATTGTGTCATCCGTCAGGAGTAGCAGCAGCATGTTGAGACAGTTCTCTTCAAGAGTTCTTGGCAGCAGGACCGTTCCATCATGCTTCTGCGTTTCGAATGGATGGCATCTGGAAGTTGGTTGCAGCATTGGCAATGCTTGACTTGGTCTGTCAAGCCGCATGAAGGGTTTAGGGTTAGGGATTTAGAGTTTCAGATGTAGGGTTTGACGCAGCCCGCAGCTGCTTTTAGTCACCCTGGGGGTGGGTGGCGTGGGATAGAGGAGGGGGTGTAAGCTGGGCACTGAGGATGCGGTTGAGGGTCTCTCTCACTCTGTCTCTTCCTCAACACCGCCCTGGCACTTGCGATGAGGGGCGTAGTTTTGTATTGTTGAAAATGGATTTTGTTGTGTTGGCAAAGAACAATACATTTCTTTATGAAAAGGTGTGAGCAGGGTGTGCCTTCAGGGAAGGTGACACCTACCTGAAGGTTTTGACAGTTCCATGTTGGTTTCATTAATTGGTCAGAACTGTTGAGCATTGCAATTCTGTACCACACGCTTTCAAAGTGGGTGTGCAGAATTGCGGTGCTCCACAGGTCTAACCAATCAATGAAACCACATAAAATTTTTTAGAATTATATTTTTACAAGATTCTAGAAGATTTATTTGACGGTCACATTTTGGGAGCCAACCCGGGCTCACAAGACTGTTGGGATTATATTAACACAAATTATTCTGTATTTGAATTGCAAGCTGGAGCTCACTGGGAACTGGACCTCCTTCAAGTTTGGAACCTGCCCCATCCCTGGTGGCTAATAGGATAACGCCTGATCTTGCCACCAAGATCACCAACGACCTGTATCCCCGCTGTCACACAAGCTCCCAGTAGGGAGAGACAGGTTGCTGCTGATTTTCTTGGCAACATCTGGCCGCACCCCATTAGCCACAAGGATGGGCCACTGGCAGGTTCCAAACAGCTTGCAATTCAATTTCATGTAGTATGGTCCAAGCAGCCTACGAGAAGGCCTTAAATGTCTGGAACCTAGCTCTGTGTGCACCTGGTGGCTGATGGGGTTGTGGCCTGTCTTTGCCATGAAGTTGTCCAACGACCTGTAGCCCCGCTGCCACACAAGGTCTAGTAGGGAGACACAGGTCGCTGGCGATCTTCAGAGCAAAGGCTGGCCGGACCCCATCAGCCAGCAGGTATGGTGCAGGTTCCAGACATGCAGGCCATCTCATCGGCTGCTTGCATAGCTGTGAGTGCCACCTCCACAGATGCACCAAGCTCACACATTCAGAGATCCAAGCCCCAAACCCTTAATCCTAAACCCTACAGTAGGTGTGAGCGTTTACACCTCAAATGCACCAAGATCATACATTTGGATAGTCCACGCCCCAAACCCTAAACCCTAAACCCTATACCCTATGATATGCGGAATGTCCGCGTCTCAAACCCTACACCCTGAACCCTATGATAGGTATGAGCGCCACCACCTCAATGTCCTCCGTGACAGAGGCCCTGACATCCGGTGGCATTGCAATCAGCCCAAGAGAAGGCCTTCATGGAACTTGGCGCTCTGTATACCTGGTACCACGTGGCTGGTTAGGTGCCGCCTGGTATTGCCTTCAAAACGCCACCGACCTGTATCCCCGCTGTAGGGAGAAACAGGTGGTTGGCGCTTTTGGAGGCAAATTCTGGCCATACCCAACTGGCCACCAATGATGGGGGCAGGTTCCAAATATGAGGGCCTTCTCCTGGGCTGTTTGCATAGGCCTGAGCGAAATCTGCACAAATGCACCAAGCTCATACATTTGGAACGTCCATGCCCCAAACCCTAAACTTGGAACCCTGAACGCTGAAACCAATGATAGGTGTGAGGGCCTCCACCTCAAATGCACCAATCTCATACATTTGGAACGTCCACGCCCCAAACCCTTAACCCTACACCCTGAACCCTATGATAGGTATGAGCGCCACCACCTCAATGCCCTCCGTGACAGAGGCCCTGTACATCCGGTGGCATTGCAATCAGTCCAAGAGAAGGCCTTCATGGAACTTGGCGCTCTGTATACCTGGTACCACGTGGCTGGTTAGGTGCCGCCTGGTATTGCCTTCAAAACGCCACCGACCTGTATCCCCGCTGTAGGGAGAAAACAGGTTGTGGGCGGTCTTGGAGGCAAAGGCTGGCTGCACCCCATCAGCCACCTGGGATGGGCCAGTGTCCCAACCTGAAGGCCTTCTCCTCAGCTTCTTGCATAGGTGTGAGCGCCACCACCTCAATCCTGATCACGCAAACCCTAAAACCTACAACCTAAACCCTCTCATCGGTGTGAGCGCCACCACCTCAATCCTAAACACCAGCCCTAAACCCTAAATACGAAACCGTAAAATATACCCTATCATAAGTGTGAGCGCCACCTCCTTAAAGCGCTTGTTGTCAGAGTCCCTGTGCCTTTGCAATCACATGTATTCCATCTTTCTCCAGGCTCAAGACGCTTGGGTGTAAAGCATCCTCCTGGTTAACGGTTGAGGGTTTGGGAGGTGGACGTTCCAAACGCATGAGCTTGGTATATTGATGCGCTCACACGCACATGGCTGCCTCTGACCAGTCAGCTCTGTTGTCAATGTAATGATGTGTCTGGTGAGAGAAAAGGTCTATATATCCAAATGCATGAGCTCGGATTGGCTCCCTCATGACTGTCTCAAAAAAAAAGAAATGTATATAGTTGTATTGTACATTGCAGTATACGTATCGTTTGCTTCAGGTCCCGAATCCGGTTTATTCCATGTATGGGATCCACCGAGCCACCGACAGCATGTGGTGTGGCCTCCTTGTACTTGGGGACTCGGTGGATCCCATACTTGAAATAAACCGCAATAAACAATACGTGTACTGCAATATATATGTAACAATATGTACTCACAGACCTTTCCTCAGCTATATGAAAATTTATTGACAACAGAGCTGACTGATCACACAAGTACAATACAGAGATATTGTGGAAGTTCCACATAAAATGGAATAATAAAAGTTATCATGGCGCAAACAGGGTCGCCTCCCCCCTTTCCAAGGGGGATTTCCTGAACGCTTTCCAATGAATGCAAAAACTGTCCACAATGCTTGGCACAAACACTACAAAAATGTCCCACATTTCCAGGTTATGAAGGCAGGGACCTATGAGGAGGCCCTTGCGGCGTGGGGCATCGATGGCACTACCCCCCCAAGGTTCACCGAGAGCGTTTTGTGTACGTACAGGAATTTGACACAATGTCCCATTTTCAGGTGATCAAGGCTGGGACTTATGACGAGGCCCTGGCTGCCTGGGGCATCGATGGCACTACCCCCCCCTGGTTCACCGAGACCGTTTTAAAGTACGTTATGAATGAGCGGCCGGGGAGGGAGCTGGGTCTCCACATCAACATGAGCGAGCCTGTGACGTGGCACTTTGTGAACGACAAGGCGACAAATGCCTGGGGGGAGCCAAGGGGATATGCGATAGTGCCAGGTGAGAGCTGGAGGGCGCATGTAGTGCATCGATGATAGCACAAGGTCACATTCCATGTGGAGGTGGCGGTCGTGTGTGTTATGGGTGAGATGCTGAGGAGGAAGCTAGGCCAGCACATCAACATGCATAAGCTGCAGACGTGTATTTTGTGAATGGCAAGGCAGCTCATAAGTAGGGGGAGCCAAGGGGGTATGCAATAGTGCCAGGTGAGAGGAGGAGGGGACGGCGCACTTTAATGTCAACTGATCTGGTCACAACATGTTGAAATGTTGATCAAAGCACATGGTGGTGCGTGGTGTTGTCAGCGTAGTAATACTGTGGCAGCAGTGATGGAGCAAGGGAGCCTGTGACGTGGCAGTTTGTGAACGACCATGCAACCAATGCCTGGGGGGAGCCCAGGGGATATGTGATAGTGCCAGGTGAGGAGGAGGGAAGCTGCTCTGGTCACAAATTGTCAAAGCACAAATGGTGGTTTGTGGTGTAGTATGGTAGCAATGATAGAGCAGGGGAGCCAGTGACGACGTGGCACTTTGTAAACAACAAGGCGACCAATGCCTGGTGGCCAACGGGGTATGCGATAGTGCAACCAGGTGAGGGCTGGAGGGGAGGGCGCACTTTGTGCATCACACTTACCTTCACACCGCTCATGTTTCACGGGACAAGGTGGTGGTGGGGTATGTTATGGGTGACCAACTGAAGGTATGATCCCTGCAGCTGTTCTTGGGTTGTCTGATTCATTGTACTGGAGTGGATGAGATGGCATGACCAAATTCACCTGGCTTGCTCAGTGTCTTTCTATATGCTTCCTGTTCCCAGGAAAGTTCCTGAAATGGATCTGGATGCTTATTATGAAGGCAGCTAGCACGCCAGGTGGATTTTATCATGCCACCTCATCCACTCCAGCACAGGAGTGGCTGGCTCAATGGAAGGACTTCCTTTGGTACTGCACAGACCACGCTGTTAGGAAACCAAACATGCGTGAGAGTTGTCGTAGGAATGGTGGTAGATCCACCATGTGCCCTTGCCCTGGTGGGAACGGCACGGCTGGGAGGTGCAGCTGATGCAGTGAGTGCTGTGGATTGATTGAAGCTGAAGAAAAATATCATAACTATGGTATAACTTCTTTTAATATATCTAATTTTAGAATACAGCTAGCGCTGGCGCCACTGGTGTTACGTCCATGGGATCAGCGTCAGGAGTAGGGTGTCTATTTCCGTGTATTAGAACTCGGCAATGCCCTGTAGCAACCTCAAACCAGGTCCCCCTGCAGGAGCCTTTACTGATTTCTTCAACAGGGCAGTAGTCACCTCCCTCTCGACCCTGCTCCAATGTATGGATACCACACCAGTGGTATCAGCACATAGTGTATCCACAGCACCCACTGTATCAGCTGCAGTTCCCGGCAGTGCCTTTCCCACCTCTGCATTGAAGGCACCTGGTTGGTTCTATCACCTTTCCTACAACACCTCGCATGCGCATGTCTGGTTTCCTACCTGCGTGCTCTGTGCAGTGAGAGGCCGGGGATTTGTTTATCTATTCCATTATTAGTTAATTTATTTGTTTTCATATTTTAAGAGGCTGGGGAGGTACCTAGGCCAGCACATCATTATGCATAAGCTGCGGACATGTGTACTTTGTGAAAGGTAAAATCCGGCATATCTGGGGGGAGTGAGGGGGGTGTGCACTATTGCCAGGTGAGGAGGGGAGTGCAAATTCTGTGAACAACGAAATGTATCAAATGCAGCTATGTGTCTCATGAGCGTGGCATTTTGTCTGTTAAGTAGCAGCCTGCAGTATGCTCAGGTCCTGGGCGTTGGGTGTTCTGCTTCGCATGACGACCAGGGGGGTCCTTGATTCTCCTGCGCAGCAGCAACATCCTGCACCCAGGACTTGTGGGGTCACAGTGCAAGACTGATTAGGTTTTTGGGCTTAGGGTTTAGGGTTTGAACCCATTGTTTCCTTCCTAACAGCTGGTGGGCACAACCTAGACACCTATCCCACACCACGCAATCCTGGACCATGCAATCCTGGACGGAAAATGTTGCAACGAGAACCACAGGCACATCACGCACGCGTGCACGCTTTCCCACCTTGCCCCCAAGTCTGCTCATGCGGCACATGCTCCCCAAAGCACCGTATTAGGGCTCAGCTTGCACCCACCATAAACCTAAAACCCTACCCCCTTGCAGGCTTGACCCCACCCAGGGCGCAGTGTGGACCTATTACCATCTGGCAGTCACACAACTACACACAAATATCTAACCCAAAAGCCCTAGACTGGCAATGACACACCCTCCTTGTCTGCAGGCCTGACCACCCAGCAGGTGCTCCCCCCCAGCCACCCCTACACCAAGGGCCCAGCATGGACCAAGTACCACCTGGCAGTCACACAGCACCACGATAGCGAGCCGCGCAGTCATGCTACCATGTATGACTTCTACAGCCCCCAGTGGCCGGTGACCAGCCTGGATGATTACATTGATGGTGCGTGGGTCTATCTATGATACATATATCTTTGTCTCTAGGCAAGATATGTGGATCACTTGTAGTGAAGCACGTGGGTTATATGCCCAATCCTGGGGTTGTATTATCAATGGTTTGGCGTTGATGCCCTGCAGGTGAGAGCATTGACAACACTGACTAGGTCACTTTAGTCACTCAAGAGGTGCAGCATTGCAAAGCTCTCAACACTGATTAGGTCACTTTAGTCACTCAAGAGGTGCAGCATTGCAAAGCTCTCAGAACCACTAGGCATATCTAGGATATAGAGGACATAGGTGGATCACTTGTCACATGTAGTTACATGTAGTGATGTATCAAATATTCCTGGACGAGCTTTATCTGCCCAATCCTTGTCATTATAGCATTTATTTGCTCATCAATGGCTTGCAAATGCCCCTGCAGGTGAGAGCATTGACAACGCTGATCTGGTTGGTTGGGTCACCCTAGGGGTCCAGCACGTGCCCCGCTCAGAGGATGTGCCCGTCATTGCAAACTTTGGGACCCAGTTCTATGTCAAGCCATGGAACTACTTTGATGAGCTGGCGGCACGTGAGGTATGTAATAAAATTGCGATAAATAAATGTATATAACAACTTTTATATCATTTTTTGGTACCCAGTTATATGTCAAGCCCTGGCAGTGCTTTGATGAGCTGGCGGCACGTGAGGTATATACATAACTACTGTGATCGATTTTGAGCATTGTCGAGGAGTGGTGATGTGTTTTTTCCATGAGCGTAGCTATATCAGGTAGCAGCGCAAGAGCTTGTTGGGATATAAAAAACAATTGCAAAAAGGCTGAATGTGACATGTATGAATAATTCAAGCGGTTCAACGCACGCAAATCATTCAATCGTTGTGGAGGCATGTGATGCATTTGCTCCATGCCACATAATATAGTACTGTGCCCTTTCACAGCAGATCTAGCTGCGTAAAAGTATGTAGACAGATAGTGCATGCATTGGTGTTCCCCCATCCACAAGTGTGGGACACCGAAAATCTTAAATGAACAAATAATGCATGGTGTGCCCTCTTCCCCACAGGTGTGGGACACCGACAATCTTCAATCATGTACTGTGGACACTAGCGCTGAGGCTACCTACGACATGAACTTCAAATTGAACGTGTGATGTCATCAAACCGACCACTGGTTGGGCCAGCCCCCCCATCACCATCACGAGGACAGCAGGAGCTTGATGGAACCCTGGTCTCCCAAATATCAACTTTCTCGATTATCGCTGGCAATTGCTTTGCATGCGGCACTGTCCATGCTCTCTATGACACACAGCCTGCGAGCGCTGCAGCGCCATTGCACCGCGCTATATGTGGTGCATCGGCTGTGCGAGCATGGTTAACTGTTGCCGGTGTTGCTTGGTCCTTGTGAGTCACTTGGTCTTGGTCTCGAGTGTTAGGTATAGTCTGCTTGCAGCTGAGAGCTTACATGTCATAATTTATACATCCAAAAGCAGTGCTGTGAGTTGAGCAAATACACTGCTGTGAGCAAGTGCGGGTCTGATGTGTACGGGCAATAGCTTTGTTGGAATCAGGGTTGAGTGTTGTGGAAGAGGAGACCTGTTAAAAGTGAGGGTAAATTGTGCAGAACGTTTGCAGAGCTGTTGCACAAGGCCGAAGGTTGCAAAGTATAGGGTTTAGGATCCCACAGGGTGGTAGGCTGTGCATCCACTGCTTGTTGAATAGTGCGGTGGGAAATGGAGTGCCAGCGGTATACCCTATAGGGTAATGATCACCGTATCCCTACCAGGGAATGTTGGTCTTCTGTTGGTCTTGGTCAGGACCCGTAGAAATGACTCATTGAAGTGTGCTGTGTAGACGCTCAGGGCTGCTTGTTTTGGCATGCTTTTCTCTCAACCCAGATATGTTCCACCGGGTGGCTACCCCAGGATGTGAAGTGGATAGTGGGCACCAGTGAACGCTGTGTAATGCAATAAATTGAGGGTAATAGAAGGCCCTTCTATTACCCTGGGGGTTTTAGAATACTCGATGTAGCCACACATTTTGCTTGAAGTGGATTACAACCAAGTGAATGTTATGGAGGGACAGACAGGAACTGGTACCACGCACCATACCAACACAGTGCCCATGGCCAGTGAGCTGCATAATTAGTACTGAAAGCGTGCGAGTAAAGTCTACATGCCCTACTGTGGCTTCAGCTCATTACCCTAGTAGGGTTTACCGGTGGCCAAGTCACTTCGACGGTCGTGTACGGCCAACAGCCGCAACAGTTGAAGGGCAGCATCATAGCACACTACGTCACTGAGAGATAAGGCTATCGCCTAGTTGTTGCCCTGAACGTTACAGAAATCGGCTAACAAACGTGGCTTTGGCAATGCTGCAGTTCCAGTGGCTGCCCAGATGCATGCATGCATGCGACATTAAGGTCTTATCTATGAACAGTAAGAACAGCCTCTTACAGTTTGTTGAGTAGCTTGTGGGACCTAACCCTTTTGGCTCCATTGTTGACAGCAAGGTATCGACCTGCAGCAGATGTAGGAGCAGCATCACCCGAAAGTGCAAGCATTGGGTGTGTACTATGTCGCGGCTGCCTGGCAGATGAACTCCGAGCCCATGCTCTGACAAGTGACCACTAAGGTAAGGCAAGGCAACGACCTGGTGGCCGGCGTGTGCGAAACTGTCTGACAGTGTACGGTCAGAGTTGGTAAGGGTATTTGCCCTAACCTTGGTGGGGGTTGTGGTGCTGCCTATCGGCTATATCTGTGAGTTGGGTCCACAATGAAAAAAGGTATTGTTGGTTGTACCAAGGTGACACGTGTGCTTGTAGACGGTGGTTGCTGGTCCATTCCACCTAGCCCCAATATGCATGCATGGCATGTCTAGTACAGCCATATGTGACCACCTATACCATGCACGGGGTTGTCAAGAACCTGCTCCTTAAATACAACCATGCCGACTCCCCTCCCCAGGCTTTTTCACTCTCTTCCTTGCCACCCCGCTGTGCAGCTATCTCCTTCGGCCGAAATGCACCGCCGCACCCATATGGCATGCCCAAGTCAACCCCCAAGTGTATACGTGGCCTCCAAATCTGCCCACGTTGTGAAGGCTGCATTCTAAAACAACCCTCCAAATTTTCTCCCCAGCCTTGTTCATTCTCTTCCTTGCCATCCTGCTGTGCAGCTGACTCGCCCAGCCGCAATGCTCCGCGCCACCGGCCTTGCCCTGCCCAACCAGCCCCATGTGGGATCCCTGGCGTCGCTCTCAAGGGGGAACAATCAGCTCAGACGGGTGGGGAGCTTGGGTGCATCGCCCAGGTGGCAGGTGAGTTGATAACCTGTAGCATACCTGCCAGCAGGGTTGTATGGCCCACATAGCCGAAACCCTGTGCTGACGGCAGCCGTGCCAGGAAATCCCTGGACTAAGCTGTCCTGGTAATAGGGCCATATCTTCCCAATCCCACTCAACCTTCAACACTGCACAGGTGCAACCAGGCCATGGGACCCAAGTGAGTTGCTGTCAGTCATCGACAACCACAGCACAGCCCATCGATGGGATCCCAGCCTCTTCCTCCCCTCCTGGTGACGCCAGTCGCTCCCCTGGAACCCCTGTCGCCAACCCTGGTGCCCGCAAGGGGGGATCCACCAACAACAACCGCAACAGCGGCAGTCACAGTCGGGGCGGTCGGTATAATAGCGGTGGCCGAGGGGGGAATAGCAGCGGTGGCCGAGGAGGGTATACCAGCAGGGGCCGAGGGGGGTATAGCAGCGGTGGCCGAGGGGGGATTAACACTGGTGGGCACAGGGACAGCGGCGATAGCAGGTTTGCTTCAGCTGGTGGAGGGGGGTATGGCAGCAGTGACCGAAACAGGGGGAGCGACAGATCCAGCTCGTACGAGGGGGAGTATAGCAGCACTTGGTGGTACAGTGGCAGTAGTGGGGAGGAAACAAGCGGCAGCTATGCCAGCCCAGCTGCTGAAACCACACGGGGCCGATCACGTACCCCGGAGGGTTTGCGAGGAGGGGTTTCAGCTGGCCCGAGGAGGGAGGCCGATTCTGAGGCAAGCGGGGATGGCAGCACCGCAACCGCATCTTTGAGCAATGCAAACCCTGGCTTGGGGTGTAACTCTGGGGGCCCAGTACAGCGGGAGAGTCAAGGTCCCTCTGATTCCATATTGGGAGGGGATGGAGGCACCGCTACCGCGTCCCCAAGCAACTCCAACGGCAGCTTGGGATGGCGAACCTCAAACCCTAATGTAGGGTCAAGCAACTCAGACCCCGGGGCAGGGTTGAGCGCTGGCAGGCAGATCCAGCAGGGCAGCGACCAGAGCCCCCCTGATTCCATATCTCGGTCAACATCTCAGCCACCCCCCGGTGCCCGGCAATTGGGGTCAGAAAGAGGCCCCAGCAGGGGTGCAGCGAACACAGAAAAGCCCAAGAGGTACAAGGCGCTTAAGCAGCATTTGGTGGAGGTTAACAAATTAGTGGCTGAGCTGATGCCTGGGCTGCGGGAGGACGATCCGGGGGCGGTTGAGGCGTTGAATTGGCGCTTGGATCAGCTGCACATGGCACTGGGGGACAAATCTATTCAGTTCCTTGCGGGAGATGTGGTCAAGGTAAGAGGGAGGGGGCGATCCCGTTGCCCCTGAATTGGCCAATTGCAAAAAATGTGTGGCATGCTTCCCCAGCACCCACCCCGCCATGTGTTGCGTTGCCTACCCGGAATAACTCACTAGGAAATAAATATAGGATCACAAAGATAGGCATGCTATCGCCGTGTGTCATTGACGGGGTAATGTACATGCATCAAGTAAGGGTTTAGGGTTGAGAGTTCAGAACAGGGGTAGCCCATGCACCCAGTATGCCAACCAATACCCTTGCCTAGAACAGTTTCTTTTGTTTGGTGTTGCAGGGCGCCAGTGAGTGGGGTATGCTGATGCACCAGCTGCAGTCCCTGCCTGGCTTTGAGGCCATCAACACCCCACCAATCACTCATGGGCTGCTGACCAGGACGAGGGACAAGGGGAGCGAGATGAGGGGGCAAGGTATGTGAAAGCTCTATAAGCAAAACCCTGGTCCATATACATACTATACAGGACCAGGGGCAGTGGGTGAGAATGGGATGCTCCCAGAGAATGGGACCCAGACCAGTGCACCCTGCTGGAGATATACCCTTACCAGAATCATATAGAATGTTTTTTCTAAATAACACAAAATCCATCCCAACAGAACACCTGCCATTTTCCGAAAACGTGGTAAAATATGACTATGCTTTGCAGGGCTGATGACGTGTGTCAAGCTGTTCTCCGATTGGCTAGAGGGCCCCTTCGATCGCGTGCTGCTGGAGCAATGCACCCTGATGGAGGAAACCCTCCCCATCGGAACCCTGAACTACTCCGATGCCATGGTTGTGGTTCGTGCCATGGTGAATATGACTGATCAGGTCAGAGGGGAGGAGGCGCAGGGGGTGAGGGGGAGGCTGCTGGAGCGGGCAATGCTGCGGGTGGGTGGGGTGGGGAGGGGTGGGTGTTGGGATGGCACCCAGCCGCAGCACTTAGACCATTTTTGTACCCTTTCCAGTGTCTGCACAACACACATCATGTCCTGTCAATCAGCCAAACTCTTTGCAAGTAAAACTTGGACCTGTGATACAGTCTTGCTTGGATGCAAAGACCTACCAAAAAGGTTGTTGCAAGTCACATCCTAGACCCTTGTGTCCACTTTAACACCCTACACCCTACCGTGCCCTTTCCAAACCCTCCTGAATCCCTATCCTCTGCTCGCAGGTTGCCGACACCGTGGCGGGTGTGTCATACCAGCAGCTCATTGCGCTGGTGAAAGCCCTAGTCAAGGGTAAACACCCAGTGCCGCAGGCCCTGTGCGATGCCCTGGAGGGGTCCCTCCCCAGCCTCACCTCGCTCCCCTTTGCCTCCATAGTCAGCGCTTTCCACAAGGCGCCACCTGGCGAGACCTTTCCCGTGAACCTTCTTGATGCCTTCGCCCCTTGGCTCATGAAGCAGGTAAGTCACAGAAGTGGCTTAGGGTTTAGGGTTCAAGGTTTAGCGCGTTCCAGAAGGCGCCACCTGACGAGACCTTTCCCGTGAACCTTCTTGATGCCTTTGCCCCTTGGCTCATGAAGCAGGTAAGCTGGAGATAAGCTAGGTGCAGGGTTTTGCCTGTGCTGGGCCATGTCCTCTGGCGGCTATCTCCCGGATAGCAAATTTGGGTTTAGGGTTTAGGGTTTTGGAGTTAGGGTTTAGGGCTTAGGATCAACGCGGCTGCTTCTTGGCTCATGAATCAAGAAGCCTGCTTTTGGGGGTGGGTTTCTGTATTGAGCTGCCATCGGATGCGGTGATCCGGTGGTCTCTTTCTGGTTTGGGAGCTATGTAGAATCAACCCCATGCCTGCTGCCAAGGGTAAATACGGGGTGACAGAGTAATACCAATAAAAAGAAGCTGTCAGTAGTTTCCTGCCGCTGACCCCGTTTTCGTCTTTTCCTGCCACAGGTAGAGGATCCCTCCCTGCGCCAGGGCACCAAGCGCAATATCATGGTGTTCAACCAGTTCATGTACCTCACCACCCTATGGACCTACAAGCTCACACCCCAGGTAGGGTTTTGCACCAGGGTCACCTAGAGGCTGTAGCAGGCTGAAGAAAAAATGGGGAAAAAAATGTTTTGATTGCGCGTCTCGTTCCTGGGCCATTTTCTACAACTGAAACCTATCTTTCAAGATGTAACCCACAATATGGGCAGGGATTCCAGGGGAATGCGCATCCCAAGGAGCTAATTTTACAACGCTGAACCTCCCCTGGAAAATATGCTTTCCCTCTTCAAGTGCTGCGCCAAAGTCCTAATTCTACCAGGCTGAACCTCCCCTTGATGCTGCCAAGGAGTTTGAGCTGGTGCTTGAGGGGCAAGGGGCCGTAAACCCTAATATTTACACCTAAACCCTAAATCCTACCTGGTGCTCCCCAGGAGTTTGAGCTGGTGCTCAAGGTGCAAGGGGCCCTAAACCCTAATCTGTAAACCCTAAACCCTACCCGGTGTTCCCCAGGAGTTTTGAGCTGGTGCTCGAGGTGCAAGGACCCCATGTAGTCCTTAACCCTAATCTTTAAACCGTAAACCCTAAACCCTACCTGGTGTTCCCCAGGAGTTTGAGCTGGTGCTGGATGTGCAAGAGGAGCACCTCAATAACGGGGAGTGGTTCATCCCCTACCTCTCGAATGCCATCTTCTCAGTGGCCTTCATATGCAGGTGCGCTGAACCCTAAACCCTAGCAATAGACCCTAAACATTCGGGTTCGTGGGGATGAGGTGGGCTGGTTCCTTGCAATTTGCATTGCATTTTGTTCAATTCGCAATAATTCATGCCAGCCAGAGTGCCTTTCCAATCTCTGCCACGCTGAGCCGCGCCTTCCTGCAAACCCTAACCATGCTCTTTGCAAATGCTGCACCCTTGACCCTGACGTTCACCCTGCAAACCCTAACTTGCAGGGGCGACTCCCCAGGGGAGGGGATTGAGAGTCGCAAGGCAGGGGAGGTCATGGGCACAATGCTACGCATGATGTCGCCACAGGTGCGCAACACTGATAAACCCTAAGCCTTAAATCACAAACCCTACCTTAGGGCAACTGCATCATTGGCAGCCACAAGGCTGGGGAGGTCATGGGAACAATGCCGCGCATGATGACGCCACAGGTGCGCATCACACCATGCAAACCCCATTCTAATCGAAGCACAGGGACCCCGCTGTAGGGTAATTGTACCACCGAAGCGTTGCCTTAGGGTAATTGAATCGCCGCAAACTCGCGCCACCAACTTTTTCCGCTGTCCGGTATGGACCCCAAACCTTCAATTGGCAGGTCCCCGGTGCACTTGCATTGCAGGATCCAACCTCTTCCACCCCACGAGCAGGTGCCCAAAAGGTGTCCAACTTAAATCCTTTCTTGTAAATGCCAATCGTAATTCCACATCCCAATATTACTGCCTAAGTTTTCAATCCTGCCTCCAATTCCAAAGTTAAAACACACTTCACTTGCCACAGGTGTGCGGCTGCAGCCTGCGCCAGGTACGGGTTCTACTGGTATCCGCAGTGTACACACTCCGCCAACCTGACAACTCCTTAGTGCGCAACTGCTCAGCCAGGCTCCTCGGTACCTTCTCTAAAACCCAAAAACCTTCAACCCTGCCGTCAGGCCAAAACTGATGGCAAATCTTCCTGATCGCAGGTTTCGGGCTGCAGCCTGCGCCAGGTGCGCGTGCTACTGGTGTCCGCAATGTACGCCCAGCACCACCGGGACAACGCCTTCATGCGCAACTGCTTGGCCAGGCTTCTGTGTACTCTCTCTACACCTTTAACCCTTAAACTCTCCTCCCTTTGTGTAAATGCGATCACCCTATCACTATCATCTTTATGCAGGTTTCGGGCTGCAGCCTGCGCCAGGTGCGCGTGCTACTGGTGTCCGCAGTGTACGCCCTGCACCACCCCGACAACTCCTTCATGCGCAACTGCTCAGCCAGGCTTCTGGAGGGCATCAGGGGCGGGGGTCCATTTGAGGATGTGCCCCTGTGCCTGTGGTCCCTGGCCCAGCTTCGGTACGTGGATGCGGATACTATTGCTGCGGCAAGGGAGGTGATGGAGCGGTATCAAGGGGAGGAAGGGGTGCTGCCCTGGGGGGGCGCCACGCAGCTGATGCAGGTGCGGTCACCTAGGGTTTTCCTAGGGTTTTCTTAGGGTTGTGTGGGGGACTTTTGAGAGGTACCATGGGGAGGAAGGGGTGCTGCCCTGGGGGGCCGCAACGCAGCTGATGCATGTGCGGTCAATGGCCAGCGTGCACCCCTAGGGTGTGTATGTAGTCCACACCCTTCAATTTCAGACCCAATACCCTAGGAAATCATTGACCTAGCTCCCACCATCCCTACCCCACCCTGCAGGCCTGTGCGCAGCTGTGCATCCCGCTGCCCACCGGCGCCCTTGCCGCCCTCAAATCCCGCATGCTGCGGGACGTCCGTACCCGCGCTAACGACATCGAGGGTCTCGGTGTGGTCAGCATCTGCCACAGCCTGGCCACCATGGATGCCCTAGAGGAGGGTTTTGCACGCGAGGCAATGGGGGCGTGGTTTGAGGGCGTGGAGGCGTGCCAGGTGGCGGATCTTGAGCTGCTGCGCAGCATGTTCCACACCGATATGTACCTGCGGCTGGTCAAGGGGGCGGAGAGCAGCGTCATCCCTCCCCAGCTGTTTGACGCCGCACAGGTACAGTCACGCCTGCCGTTCTCTACATCAATTTATGTTCTTGGTTTTCTGTGACATGCATATGTGACCTGCGTGAACGTATGTGAATTCCAATGTAGGAGTATTGCTGCCTGGGAGAGCGCAAGACCCAGGCGTCCTCTCAGCTCCAAGAACACAATAAAATAAACCAAAATGCGGGAAAGATGTGAATAAGAAGAGGGTGGTATTCCGTTGCACCTTAAATGTGTAATGTATGTGAATTCAAGTAACCTTATTACTTCCCCCCCCATGTAGGAGTATTGGCTGTCCAACCTGGGTGAGCGCAAGACCCAGGCATCCTCCCAGCTCCAAAAGCACGTGGAGACGGTCCTGTCCCAAATCGCAATCCCTGCTGCGCAAGAGGTCATCACCGGGACCGGGGACTGCATCGTGGATTTCGTGATTTCGCCCCCTGGCAAGCCCCAGATTGCACTGGAGGTGGATGGTCCCCACCACTTCACATGCACCGAGCCCTGGCAAGCCAATGGCGCCACCACCATGCGGGATCGCATGCTGGCGGCCAGCGGGTATGAGGTGGTTTCGGTCCCGCACATGGTGTGGTATGCCATCCCAGATGACGAGAGCAGGGGGAAATACCTACAGATGCGACTGGGGAGGTTCTTGTGAAAGGGTGGGGGGAGGGCGGGCAGGGAAGGGGGCAGGGGTTTTGCAGAAGGGTACAATATTGCTGTTTAGGGCAGCTTGCACTAGGAGAGGTTTTGGGTGGGCAGGCACTGGGATTCTGATGATTGCATTGGGTGGATGTCACGGTGGGTGGCTTTGTTTTAATTTCATGAATTTCCTTTCAAAGTGTATGCCTGTTTGGATGTCAATATGGATGGGGTGTATCTGGAATCTTCTAGCACAACCTCCGCGTCGCTATGGTTGAGGTTCTCAGCCTCTGTACACCAAACACACTTTTACAGTATATCAGGATCCCCTAAGGTTTTTGCATGCCATGCGCGGCACTGCTGGCATTGACTCGGGCCTGGCAGGTGCTTGACCAGCGGCCCTGCTCAGCCTACTTCCGAAGTTCCCTACTTCCAAAGTTCCCTGGTCCCTTGGTCACGGTGCGCCGCTCTGAGTCAGTGGCGCCTTAACTTCGCCTTTGCGAATGTGCATTGAATTCAAGTCCTTTCTTCCCAATTCTCTCTTGGTGTGCATGCAGCCACTATGTGCAGGGTGGGAGGCAGGGCTACTCTTGAAGATATTTGACCTAGTGGTACTCGAGTGGATGATCATCGCGAAATGGTGGCCATCCGATCGGTGGCCATTTCGGAAAGCTAGCGCTGTAACAGTTCATACAAATTGCAACAAGATTTACAAGATTTATTTGACAGTCACATTCAGGGAGCCGACCCGGGCTCGCGAGACTGTTGGGGGTGCTTGAAAAAGTCACCCCGCTTACTAAATAAACTGTGAATTGAACTGAAGAACGATTCAACGATTGGTTGTCAACAAAAAAAGGGAACATATTGGATTACATTATATAAAATCTTGTAAATCTTTTATTACCATAATACAAGATTTATGGCATGTGCACACGTTGCAACTTCAAGTTTCAATGAATTCTTGCAACCATGGCAGCTGCCATGCTAGCAGCCAGTACCGGTTGTGTCACACTGTACACGTCACGCATTACCAGATCTGGACTGAGTGTGCTGCAGCATTCAAACGTGTTCAACACGTTACCAACTAAGTCACCTCACTACAGGTTGCCAAGCTTGCCACGCATGTGGCTTGGTGACATCAGCATGCCACCTGGCACTTGTCCGGTGACATGCCAGAATGACAATGTGCACCGTTCAACAAATCCAGTTCTTGAAAAAAATTAAACTTATAAAACTACATAAAAATGTGCAACAGCCAGTGCGCAGTACATCCTGTAGAACACAGCAGCCAGCCATGTTGGGAAAGCCATGCAACCCCAACTGCACAAGACGCACAAGGGATGTTATGGACCAACGATTGCCTTTCGAATGGCATTCTGTATAACTGAGTCAGACTGCACATTCCCGTAAACCTGCCCCTTGGCCTACGCATCAGCCCTGAAAGCACAGCTCCCACCCACCCATCACTTTCAGCCGTGTATCAAAGCAGTGCAGTTGCCCTCGTTCCCACAAACCCCCCCCCCCCCCCCCCCCCATTCCACCTGCACAGCACAGCCCAAAAAGGAAAAGGTGAAACACCAGCCGCAGTTTGGTTGGACCAAATGCCACTGCAGCCTTCCCCTCACAGCGGACCAGGTTGCCACCCTTGCACACGCCATCCCACCGGCTCCCACGCGTATTGCCATGATGGAGAATGCATAGCCCCCCTCCCCCCCCCCCTTTCCTGCACACCAACTCCTCAACGGGTCCAGGCTGCACCACCCTTGTGGCTCCCCAGGTGCATCACCCGCAGACTCCCAACCCAGCAAGCTCCCCACCAGCAAGCTCCCGACCCAGCAAGGCACGGTCTCAGAGGCAGCCGCAATGGCCACACTGCCTGTAGAGGTCATATCTTAGATCGCAGGTAATCATCCATTAAACTTCTTGATACATACAAAGGGGGTGGAAAAGGCAGATTTTGCCTAGAACAACAAGGTGATTGTTAATACAAGGAAGGCAGGTATTTCCTCAGACTTGCATGCGATACAGCCAGGTACATGCAGTGCACCCAGGTTTCCATTCAGATGGCTCCCGCCAACCTGCCCTACCTGCTCTCACCTGACACAGCGTATACCTAGCGCACTTGATTTCATCCAACATTTTAATATCATTATGTACTAAGAGTCCTAGCTCCTCCAGAGAATCAATTGCATGCTCTTCAGCAGTACCGTTGGGCAGACACCAGATCCAAAGATAGTCCACTTTCACCACAAAAAAGTGCATGAGTTGCGGGGCAGTACCTTCCTCACTCCTCGGGGGCGTCGCTGGCATACCCCTCAGCAGGGTCATGCTCATGTCCATGCTCATGCTCGCCCCCCTCACGCATTGCGTCCACCGAGTTTCCGCGCTCCAAGACAACCTGCAGCGCCCGCATGGCGTCGCGGTGCTGCTGCGCGGCCTGCGGGAAATGGTCACACCACCTTCTTGCAATTGCAAACATATCTGAAAATGATAGCCTTTAGTAATCGGCCATGACTGAAACTTCATTTGGCTGTCATCGATGCGCCAGTCGTCAAAAATCGCGTTTGGGCGGTTTGGCGATTTAGGATACTCGCAGAGATGAAGGCCATGAGGACAATCGCGCAAAAGCCTCTCGTTGCCAATAGAGATGGTGGCGTGACCACCAGCATGTCATGCTGCTCACATCCACGATGATCATGTCCTGGACGTTGACAACAACATATAACATCCCATTCTATGATTCTACTTCAAGTAACATATACAACTACAAAAAAAAAAATAGTTATGTATTGTTCTCATCACCAGGCAAATGCGCGCGCGTACCTCCAGCTGGTGCTGCCGGCCCCTGTCCCTCGTCTCCTGAGCCACCGCCGCCACACGCTGCATGGCCACAGCGCGCCTCTCCATCGTGCGGTGTATGTCCTCAAGCGACGCGCGCGCACCCGCGAGCCGCGACTCGGCACGCTCCAGCTGCGCCGCAACGTCCGACACGCCGGGCACGCACGCGGGGTGCGGCGCGGCGGCAGCGCCGCCGTCCGGCGCCGCCGCCGAAGCGGCGGTGTCATGGACCTCCTCAGGGACGATGCGGCGCTGGGCGATGACGCTGTCGGTGCGGCGGCGGCGCCGCCCCGGCTGCTCGGGCGCCGCCGGTGCCGCGCCCTCAGGCATCTGGTGGGTGATGCTGACTGTGATGGTGGGCGCGCGCAGCGCCGGGCGGGGCGGGGCGTCAACCTCCATCGCCTGGGACTGCCCCCGCCTGCGCGCCGCGTTCCCCGCCCACTGCGCCACCAAGGAGGAGTACTCTCGGGACAGGGAGGGGCGGTGCTCACCCCCCCGGCTGACCCGCTCCTCGTCGCTACTGATGTCGCTGCTGAGGAAGGGCGGGTCGTCAAACGGAAAGGCGGAGGCGTGCTGCCCGTACCGCTGCGCCATGAGGGCATGCCCGGAGGATGGGTGGTGCATCACCGGGTGGGAGCGGATTGGGGGCTCTGCCCGCGGGGCCGGCTGGCGAAGGGAAGCCACCACCGCCGCGGCCTCAAACCGCACCGCGTAGTCTGGGGCTGAGGAGGAGGGGCGGGGGCGCACGTTGCGCACGCTCATGGCCATCTCCTCCAGGTAGTCCCGGACCCTGCAGGTGGGGGGTTGCCAATGTTCATAAATCAGATGCTATAAAACTAGAAACATAAATTAACATTTCATTTCATAAGAATACTACAACTTCAGCGCATGCAAGGGCATCTCCCCCAGATAGTCCCGGACTTTGCCGGTAGGGTTGCCTGTTATGTACATCAAGTACATTAATTTAAAGAAAATACCCATACATTTATTTTTATTTGATTACATACGGTACTTTGTGGGGCAGCAAGCTATTGCACAGGAAGAAGAGTGCGTGATGCACACAAGGCAGAATGCCATGTGCATGCATCTGATGGCAGAGCTACGCCTCTGTCCTCAAACACGAGCACTGGTCAAGAAAGAACACCTAGCAAGGAAAAGCGCACTGCCCTCCGACCGCACCGCACCTCCCTACCTGTCGGTGGGGGGTGCCAGCGCTGCGGGGGCAGCCGCGGGGGGCGCTGCGGGAGGCGCAGGCGCTGTGGTTGCTGCTGCGGGTGGTGGCGGCGGTGGCGGCGGCGGTACCTCCTCTGCATCCTGCGTCAAATCCACCAGATCCACCACATCCAATGTGCGGGATTGGGGGACTGAACGTGCGCCCCTGCGGGCGGATGGAAGCACCCCCCTGCGATTCGCGCGGTTCATTGCACCCCCAGGGTATGGGCCCCACACCAGGTCCACCCCCATGGATGCAGGGTTGGCAAAGTCGGGGTCGTGGCGGGTGGGCGCAGGCGCTGCCTCCCTGCATGGCGCACGTCTAGGGTTTAGGGTTTTGAGGCACGGGGCAGGCCAGGGTGGTCAGCTCCCCGCATGCCCAGCAATTAGGGTTTGGGGTTGATGGTGTACCCTGCATGCACAGCTCTAGGGTTTAGGGTTGGATATTTACCCTACAGGGTGCCGAGCAGCTTGTGTCAGCTCAACCCCAATGAACCAATAAGAACCCCCCCAACCACCGCCCCTGAATTCTGAACCCCACCCAAGGGCAGGTATGGGTGGTGCGCTGCCGCTGAGAAGCCAGCCCTCATTGCTACCCATACACCCTAACACCAGCCCGTCAACCCTGACACCTGACCTAGAAGCATAGAGTGTTTGTCCGCTGGCTCGCGTTGGGAAGCCAAACCCTACACCACAAACGCTACACACCAATCCCTTAACCACAACCCTCACCTGGGAACGTGGGGTGGCCGCAAGCTGGCACCCATTGGCCTGGCCATGTCCACCGCCAGGAGGTCAGCCCGGAAGTCAACCTCATCCTCCACATCCGCGTTAACCCTAAACCCTAAACACCAGGCTCTACACCCTAACACCTCATCTGGGAGCGTAGGGTGGCCCTTTGCTGGCTCCCCTGGGACGCCAACCCAACGTCCTAGACCCTCAACCCCCCACCTCACCTGGGAGCGTAGGGTGACCGCAACGGCCTGGCCAAGTCTGCCGCCATTTCAGCAAAGAAGTCATCGTCATCATCGTCGTCCATCAGTGCAGGCAGCAGTGACTCGTTATCAGGCACTCCCGCAGCGGCCGCCGGCTCCTGCTGGGGCATAAACTATTAAAATAATATCACTTGCAATTCATATTACTTGTACTGCTATCTTGGTCATTATCAATTACCCTAGAACTATTGTTTATTTACATATCCCTTACAACTCATATCCATTGTACTGTTATCATCATCATTATCAATTACCACGGTACACAATACTGCAGGCACCTCACGCTGATTATACAGCGACTGTTGTAAAATGTCTACATGATATTAAAACAAAAAAGTTCCAATAAGACTTATAATTCTATTAAATAAATGTTTTTTAACAGTGCCCCTTGTGAACACGTGTGACAGTAACCATAAACCATACATGAAAACCTACCGGGACTGGCCCGGGCCCTGGCATGGCCCCCATGGGTCCCCTCTCCATCTCCATGGCCCACCCGGGGCGCTGCATGTGGCGCTGCATCTCCCTGCGGTGCGAAGCCATTCTCGCCGGCATATCCTCATGGCCCCCCGCCACCCAGCTGGAGGCCCGATACCCCAGACCCTGCAGGTTGGCGCCTGCGACTGCGCCGCCGGTGGGTTGGTTGGCGGGGGCGCGGGACCCCTGTACCTGCGTGCGGCAGCGAGACGCTTGGTGACGAAAGGAAGGAAGAAAGCAAGGGGACGCGCTAAGGTGGAGTAAGGGGGAAAAGGAAGAAAGCAAGGGGACGCGCAACGGCGGAGGTAAGGGGCAACTGGCTCGCACCAGGGCACCGACCAGCCAGAACGGCTTGCACAGGTCTTGGCCAATGCCTGGTGGTGGTGGCGATTGGTGACGAGACAGGTCTGTCCACACCTGCAACACCTACTGAGAGACACCGACTCCACAAGCAAGCAAGCGATGGCGAGATGCTTGGCAATTGGCGGGGCCACTACACACACCCAAGCTGCCCGAGGACCTGGTTAGGGTTTAGGATTTAGACTCGGGCTGTGCAGGGCCTGGGCTCTTTAAAGAGCAGGGTGTGTGCTGTTCAGGTTTTCTGGTTTGGGCGCTCTAGGGTTAAAATCATCCTGTAGGGTTTGGGCTTGAGCTGTTTAGGGTTGATGGTTTGGGGCTCACCCGCGCGCGGTGGGCTGCGCTGTAGGGGGCCCACCCCGGGGGCGGGTGAACGGCCAGGGGCGGGTCAGCTGCAGGGGCGGGAGGGGCGGGAGGGGGCGCAAACACCGCGTTGCGGCGGGCGCGGGTGCGGGGGCCAAAGGGGCCCGCCATGCGCTCCCTGGCCGCGGCCGCGCCCCAGGGCACTGCGTGACCTGCTGCACCTGCTGCGGCAGCCGTTCGGACCTCCTCGCTCTCGCGCATGGCGCGCATCAGCCGCTCGTCCATGCGCCCGGGTGGCTCCCCCCACCTGAGAAAAGAGGGGCACACGGCATATGGTGATGAGCAGCAGTGAAGAGGACAACATCGCCCCACCCAAGGGCAGGGCATCAGACCAATGACAAGAACCACAGACCAGGCCTAGTCCCATCGGTTCCAAATCCCAATATGGCGAGCAGCAAGGAGCGGAGGTCCCTTGCTGCCACTAGGGTTTGAGGCTAAGGTTCCAAATCCCAATATGGCGAGCAGCAAGGAGCGGAGGTCCCTTCCTGCCGCTAGGGTTTGGGGCTAGGGTTCCAAATTCCAGGGAGTTGTAAGTTCCCAGGAGCGGGCGGTCCCTTGCGGACACTGCCTGTATTGACGCTATTCATAAACCACAGGTGGACACTCTTTACCCTACCAAAGGGCCTACATGGAATATAGGGCCCCTGACCCCAAAACCCCATGCGCCACACCCCACACCCTTTGAACCCCACCTGCGGCGCACACCCGCCAGCATATCCGCCAGGGAAGGCAGGCCCATGACATCATCGAAATCCGCTGCTGCGGGGGGTGGGGGGCGGTCGGGCACGTCCTCCCTCTTCACAAACTGCTCCCCATTATACTGTGGCAGGTCCGAGGTGCAAATCAGATATCTGTCGTCGATGGGGATCCGGCAGATGGCGCACTTGCGGTGGTGCTGGTGGCGGATGGAGAGGGCCTGGCGGGTGAGGTGAGCCAAGTGAGTGCACAGCTACGCAGCCTGTTCTGAGCTGAGTTGGGTGGATACACGATTGTGCAGCCTGTCATGAGCATACAGGGTCTGGCAGGTGGAATACAAAGAATAAACCTGTAGACAATTGATTATGCAGCCTACCCCTGATTGGATAGGCACAGTGTGCAGAATTGGGCTCTCATCTGGTTTTATCAAAGCTTGGGTTTTAATATTTTGGCCCTTAACAGCTCCTCCTACCCAGCCCAACTACTGCCCTTGAACAGGCACTTTGGTGAAGGATGGCCAGCCAGTGCAGGTGGTCCCTACCTGGCGGGTGATGCACACCCCACAGAACACGTGGCCACAGCCCAGGACCACGTTGTCTGTGCGCAGGTTCTCCATGCAGATGGGGCACGAGTCCCTGGCGGGTGGATCGGCCTCGGCCTTCCCACTGCCTTCCAGCGCTGCTGCTGCCTGGTCAGTTGCCATGGGTGCCGGATCAGCCGCTGGTTGCGGCTCTGCTATGGGCTCCATTGTTTCCTCTACCAGGGCTGCCTGGCAGTCTGCCATCGGGACAGGAGTTAGGTAGGTTTAGGAGCAGAGAAGCAACTCTGAAAGAAATGTGACCAGCTGGCTCTAAACAGCTGTGTACCCAAGTCAGCTTTCTTGAAGCACCCCTGCACCAGAAATACCAATACATGTTCGATATGTATCAGGAGAAAGAAGGTGGAGGGATGGCGTACTTGAGTGCAGGACTACATCAGGAGTGGCGGTCCGAATTTATGGGATGGACACCAGGCATGCCAGCAGTGGTTCCATATGCCCGATTGAGTCCAATGGACGAGATGCAGGCGGAAAGGTACAGCATCCACAAAACAAGACATGACAAGGACGGAGAACAGGTTTTGCAAACGTGTAGAGCGAACCTTGCTCAAAGGACAACCTTGAATTCAGAAACGGTGCGGGGTGCGAAGGAGCCGAGGGCAGCGTAAATGCAGCGGAATCTTACCGACGCTGCCAGTGTTCAAGCTCCTCTATATAAAATAGAAAGTTACCGTCATAGAGCAGCCCAGAAACAGCCAAATGCAGAGCCTTTACTGCCACGCGTAGACGAAAGCACGCACAGTCACGCCACTTCCAAGGTGTTTCGGTTTCAGGAAGAACTGTACACTGTGCTTGGAGGCGGGTGAATGGGGTGAAGGTGGCCGAGCAAAAGGGCTCGCCGAGGCCTCCTTAACAGCGTGTGCACGCGAGAAATGCATGCTATATAGCCGAGGCAAATATGGCGAAGTCCTGAAGCCGGTCCTGCCAGTTGTGAAACCCTAAAACCCTAAAGGTCACCCTCCACTGGAGGCTCAGTAGTGCAACCATGTAGCTAGGGTTTACCTGTGGCTAGTGCGCTGGACTCCAGGTATTTGGGGCCCTAGAAGGCAGCAGATGGTTTGCAATGCGTCTGTCACATGTACGCATGCATGGGGGTTCCAGGTAATTGAAGTCCCAGCCAGACATAGCAAGCATTGGTTGCACACACTTGGTAGTACAGCCAGCACCGCTGGGCCTGGGATGAACAGGGTTTCAGCCAATTGATATTGATAAAAGCAACGTGTTTCTACTCTACTCTACTCTACACGAAGTACTATTCACCCCAGAAGTTCTGGCCACAGCCACTACCTTTTCAAACCACACATCAATATGCACGCGCTGCACTTGCAATTCCAGTTCTGCAATGCAATTTCAAGATCAATAATACACGAGGTTCAATCCCAGCAATGGCGACCTGCAAGCACTCCATCGCATTCTGTTGTCGACCCCCCCCCCTTTTCAAGCCCCAGGCAGCACGCACTGTACACCCCAACCCTAGCCAAGAAGGCGAAGCAGCAGGGCGAAATAATGGTAGTATAAACCTTTGACAATCATACGAGACCAACACAAAATGCCTAACCCTATTGTTGCCACTGTCAGCTATCCCCAGAGCTAATAGGCTGCACCACATCCTCAAACACCTCAGAACCCGCACCATCACCCACATCCCCACCCGCAGCGCCATCCCCATTGCCACCTCCACCGCCAATCTCCTGGTGGCCTGCATCCTCATCCCCACTGGAATCCCCGGAGTGCTCTGCGTCCCCCAACACCGCTCCCCCCTGCTGTACCGCCACCCCATTGGTCCCCTCGACTTCCCCCCTTGCGCCAGGTGGCACCTCCTCGTGTATGGTTGGCTGCGTAGGGGCAAGGGAGGCTTTGGCTAGCGTGGCCAACTGGAGCTGCTGTTGATCGTGGTAGGCAAGCGACTGCATGGAAGGGAGAGGTTGCGCATCAGGGTTTGAGCAACAGGGTGGTAGATCAGGGTTTAGGTTGACGTACGAGGGTTTGGGCAACAGAGATACGGAGGCTCATCCCACCAAACCTCTGCCTCCTCCCAGAAACACCCCACCCGCACACTCACAAGCTGACGAGGCATCTCTACCCCAAGCACCACCATCTGGGTGACACTAGGGGCCCTGGGGTGTTTAGGGGAGAGCCTTGGAGTTCACGATCACGGTGCTCGACCACCACCATCACCACCACCACCTTTGCTATCCCCACCACCGCCACCACCACCACCCGCACACTCACATGCTGGCGCGACACATCCACCCCCCGCACCGCCAGCCGGGTGACCTTGGCTGGGGTTTGTGGTGGTGCCCTAGGGTTTACCAGCACGCTGCTCTTCCACCTCAGGCGCACAGACACCTTCAAGGGGGGGGAGCCAGCCGCAGAGGGGATGAGCTGGCGCCAGGGTTCACCATCCACCTGTCAGGGGGGGGATGGAGAGGTGTCAAAGGGGTGAATACAGGGGGAAGGGTATGAGGCTGGTTTGGGTTTCAGGGGGTGCGCGTGGGTTCACTAGCCCGCTGCTCTTCCATCTCAGGCGCACAAACACCCGCAACAACAGCGGTACCATACTACCACCAGTTCAAACTACGGTGGTCCAAACCCCCATTCCATACACCCCACCTGCATATGGGTCACCCCCGGGTCATCCCCCATCCTGTCAGGCGCTTTTAGCTCAATCTCCACCCAGGTGGTTTGGCACAGGCGGTGCGCATGCACAACCCTAAACCCTGCCTCCCCTTCCGAGGCTTCCAACAATACCCACTCCGCCGGTTTTATGTAACATGCTGCTGCACAACCCGGTGGCGCACAGCCTCACCACCACCCACCACCCCACCTGCATGTGCGTCACCCCAGGGTCACCACCCATCCTGTCAGGCGCCTTGAGCTCAATCTCTACCGCGGTGGTTTGGCACAGGCGGCGAGCATGCACCCGCGTGCTCACACCCGCCATCACCAGCCCCGTGTGCCACCCGTTCTCAAGACCCACCACCTGGGAAAAGGAAGATGCAGTATTGAAGTGAATATAGTATTTATTATTATGAATATAGGAATATGGACAGCATCCAGGGATTTTTGCACACAACCTGTTCTTCAGGCCCAGCTCAGCAAGAGAAGAAGTTATTATGTATATTGGTGCAAACCCTTTCAGACGTATATGCCGCTACCAAGCGATAGCCCAAAGGTTGCCTGTAGGAATACGATCAAGAGGGCTCTTGACACAGGTACGCCAATGGGCACCAGACCTCCCCCGCCATCACCCGCCTTGAGATGGATATCATACCCTCTTAAGATATACCCACCTCAAAAACCCCGTCATTAAATATTGGGGGTCCTGGGCGCCCACTTGTGCTGGGGCCCCCATCCAGCGACGGTGCGTGAGACTGGGGGGTGGGGACCGGCTGTGGGTCGGCCAATCCCCACAGATCCCGCCCACCCCCATAGCTTTGTAGGTTGAGTATCACGATTGCCTTGACTGATGGGGGTATGGTGATGGGCACGAGGGTGCCGTTGGCATCTGCGGCCTGCGGGGGTGGGATGGGTGTGAGGGGTTGTGGGGTATGTGGCAGCCATGAGCCGGATGGTCTGGTGGGTGGTGGGTAGTGGGGGTGACCCCCGTGCCATCACCCACCTTTGTCGTGAGTTTGGCTGATGTGTGTGGCACGCCGCAGGCCAACACTGTGATGCAGCTCATCACCTATACAGGCACTGACGAGGGAGGAGCGGCCCTAGAAAGCAAGCCCACCCGCATAGTGCAACCGCGAGGGCACTTCTTTTGAAACCCTTGCCTAGGATTCCATCCACCTCTGAGCACTCAATCCCACCCACCTTCATCGTGAATTTGGCTGAGATGGGTTACGCGGTGCAGAACCAGCCCGTGGTGCACCCCATGATTCCATACAGCCCCCCTGGTTGATCAAATAACCCCCAGTTTGTGAAATAGCATGTGCTGCACCGCCGCCACAATGCTACAATGGGGGACACCCCACAACCCTTCCCTAGGGTTCTGTCTCCACGCACCTTCATCGTGAGTTTGGCTGAGATGGGTGGCGCGGCGCAGAACCATCCTGTAGTGCAGCCCATGATGCCATATAAGCCCTGGTTGATGACACGCCCCCGGGCCAAGCCAGGGTGGTTTTCCCGCAGGCGGTGGAACCGGTAGGCGGAGTGCGCGTCGATGCCGATGGACAGATAGTTCCAGAACGTGCCGGTCACCTGGAATGAAACGGGATGAAATGAAATAAGGCGATGATTTGAAATGGTAAGGAGAAAAAATTATTAAAAAATTACAAGAAGGTGTTACAAATAATGTAAATACACACACACCACTGACCACCACCACCTCCTGGATTATGGAGCGCAGCCTGCTTTTGCACTTCTCCCCTGGACCGGAATCGCTCAACCCAGTAGTTGCCTAAGATCTGCGGACTGCGGCGGCCTGTTAATTCATTATTCGCTTGTACTGTTATCCATCCCCCTCACCACCCTGCCACCCGCTCGCCGCACCTGCACCCCTTCCTCCTTAGCCACAGGGTTGGCAATGGAGTGCGGCAGGTCCTCAAACAGATCCCCACTGGGAGCGGTGATGCGCAGCGACCAGCAGTCTAGTAGGCGGGTCTCGGCGGCACCGATGCGGGCCAAGGTGTGGAAGAGCGCTCGATGTTTCTGTGGGGAGGGGAAAATGAGGGAGGTGTGGGTGGGGATGTGGGGGAGGAAGGGAGTTGGGATTTTGGCAAGGGGTGACACCAGCTATGTTTTTTTTCTGCGACCTCCGATAAGTGCTTGATGCGCAGCGACCTGCAGTCAAGGAGGCGGGTCTCAGCCGCGCCGATGCGGACCAAGGTGTGGAAGAGCGCTTGGTTTTTCTGGAAGGAGGGGAGGGGAAACAGGCGAGTGGGTGGGGGACAATGGAGGGGGGGGGAGGAAGGGGGGAGGGGATGCAAGCCAAGGGGTCGACTGATCAGTGCGTGGTGTTTCCATGGTGGGGGGAGAGCAGGTGGGTGGGCGGGAATTCCCACCACAGCACCTGAAGAACCACCTTTTTACCTCCAATGCTCCCTGAACGTGATCCCCAACCATGGCGCCTGCCTGCATGCTCAGGCGCCTGCCTGCCCGCGCACCTTTGTCCACGATTTGCTGAACGCGTTCCCCCACCCCAGGGACAGCGACAGGTCGTTGCCGGTCCCCAGGGGGATGATGGCCACCGGGGGTGCGGGTTGTAGGTTCATGTCTAGGATGGTCTTCAGCACCCATGCCACCGTCCCGTCACCACCGGCAGCAACAATGCGCAAGTTCCTGTGGGAATTAATAAATAGATACAACTAAGAATGTGTCATGGCAAAACTTCAAAGTAAGCATTTGGCACATCCTGATATGATGACAGGAAAAATGTGGGCAGGAATCAAGTGATCTGGAATACATTAATGAGTATAGACGAACAACGGAAATTGCGTACTCTTTGAAGTGCGCCGCGTGTGGGTCCCCAGCCGCAATCCCCTCATCGAAGTTTGCCCACAGCTTGCTCAGCACCTGGCCGGGGCTGTACTCGCCAAGGTCATACACCTGCACAGGGGAAGGGCTAGCGTTTAGGGAATCTGTGGTAGGGTTTGGGGTGCAGGGACCTGGGCAAGGGCTGCACCCACCAAGGTCGTACGCCTGCACACGAAGTGGCTAGATTTTAGGGTTAAAATTAGGGTGTGTGTGCAGGGACCTGGGCATGGGCTGCACGCACCCAGGCGGCTAGGGTTTTAGGGTTTACAAAGTAGGGTTGTGGATCCGAGGGTATGCACTCGTATGTTCAAGATCTGGGCAGCAATGATGTAGGGTGCAAACTGAAGAAAGTGCGGTACTTGGGGTAGGATGCCTTGCAGGCGCACCTGTGTCCGCCCCAGCGTGCGAATGAGCACTGTTGCCAGGCGGGGACCCACCCGGCCCCCAGACTTTGAGTTGATGAACACAATGAGTGGGTGCGGGGGCAGGCCTGTGTCATGCTTGATGCCGGTGGTGTAGTCGGTGGGCAGCCTGGACAAAGGGTGTGTCAAATTGCATCAGCGAGGGGAGGAGGGGTGTGAGTACTTGCTCGGCAGAGGGCATAGGTGCATCGTGCAGCGGGTGTTTCATCATCATGTTATTATGTTGGTCTGCAGCATTCTGCGCAAGGATGCAGGCGTAGAGCAGGAGGCATGGCGCGCGCTGTGGCTCGGCATGATATAGGGTTTTGCCGGGAGAGGGGTAACTAGCGATACAGTTTAGGGTTCCGGTTTAGGGTTTAGGGTTTGGGCAGAAGAGGGTTTGGGTTGCGCTGCCCGCTGGAGCTGGTGCTGGTGCTGGTGGTGGCCCAGGGACTGCAGGGAATGCAAGGGTTGTGAATCAGGAAAGGTCTGAGAATCAGGGTTCCCCGGTTGTTTGCCTACCAGTATGGTTCCCGCAGGTCTGACAGCTTTTTGTACTCTGCATATTCTGATGAACTGGTAGCGGGCAGGTCAATCTGCAGTGGGGAAAGGCAATTGGGACACAGCGTCAGTCAGAATAACGTGGGTGGGACCTGATTTGTCAGGCAGCTACCGACCGAACTTGGCAGTGCTGGGAGACCAGCAAGTGGCAACTGTTGCATGGCTGCGTGGCGTCCACCGTTGTCATCACTCGCACGCAACAAGGACCTGAATTGTCCAGCAAGTCTAAGCTGCGTTCAAAACAGTCCATTGGCAGGACAAGGCAGCAGCCTTGCAGCTCACAACGGCAGCACAGGTGAGGCTGTGCTAGCTGTTCTGAGGGCTCAAGCATGCAAGTGTACTTCGGTGCTGACAAGCCCTGGTAGATAAGCAGGACACACTCACCTCCCCCGGCCTTTCCCTCCGATTGAACAGCGAGAACTTGGGCTTCCGCGCCTACAAGCAGCAACAAACAGGCGCATGGTGATACGACGGTTCCTGTCAGAAAGGGACTTACGCATGCACTGGGATGCCCTCGTTACAAAGGATTCAATAAAAAGCACAGTTGTAAGCAGTGTAGGCAGCGCCAGAGCAGAGCTGAGTGGCGCATGCTTGTGCAATGCTGTCTGCTGATCTGGTGCTCAATGCCACGACGCATGCATGCACTGGATGCCATGGCTGGTGTACAGGCCCTATCAAGCCAGGGTATTGTGCCACCAGGTCACCTCCTTGCCAGAAGACACAGTTGGGATTGGAGCTGCCATCCGAGTAGCTAGCAAACCGTGGGTTGGGTGACTTGGCCACCTGTGGGTTGGCCTAGGAACGATCCATGAGACGACGTGGGTTGGGTCGAGTGGTGTACATTGGATGTGGTAACAGCTGTAGTACTACAGTACCAAGCTTGCACAGTTTGCTTGTGTCCAACTGTGGGCGTGATCAACAGCACAATGCCTGTTTGTTAGAACCTATAATTTTATCCGCTTTTTTTTCTATTTTCAAATATTCAAAATTCAAAATTCGCGTGATTTTCGCAGAAATAAATCGCTTTTTTTGGTGAACGCCTCCTCGTCCTGCAGAGATTCCACAGACCAGAGCCCAACGAAACAACAGGGGAGCATGCACGCAATGCTGACAACCCTGCTGACAACCCCTCTTCTGCTTGACCCTGCATAACTGGGTATTGGGTAGACTGCGCCCACTTCTGGTACCATTGCCTACGCTCGCCTTGGCTTGGGCTGTCCCACCGAACGCATGCCGCAACCTTTCCATCAGGCATTGACCCCACATTCAAGTCTAGCCTGACAGGTTTGAACGGCCAGAAAGTGAGAATCCTATTTGCTGTGTAGCAGTACGTCCTGCCAGCCTTCGTTTAAGTGGTGTACTCCCCTCTGCACCCGTCAGCTCAATTCAGGAGGTTTGGGCAGACCTGGCGCACTCATTCCTTGCTGCAGACCCTCAACAACAGGTAAAGTAGGCTTACCAGTGATAAGTACGGGCTCAACTCCTCTAAAGCCAGTCGTACGGGGTGTGGTTTATAATTAGGGTCATCCAAACCTTGCAATGAGGAATTGGGTAAATGGTTTCAGTCGCCCCATGCCCTATGGGACTAAATGTCAAGCTCAGTGGGAGTGATACCCAGCCGTTACTATCCTTTTGGAGCGGGGTGTGGTGCAAGTGGATAGTGGGTGGGGCCAATCGACTTCATGGCATGCACTCCCCGTGATTTATAAACCCCTTGGTCCCAAGTCTTGCGCGAACTCTTTTTAGAGAGCACAGCCCACGTTAAAGCAAGCACTTTGCTTGTTTAACACGCAGAACGCTGTCTTCAACTCGCACTTTCAACTTTGCACCTCGCGAGCCGCTTTGTCTGCTTCACCACTTGAACGCAGTCTTGGGTAGTGCCCACCGATTCCTTGGTCACCGAGACTGAAGCTGCCCACCTCGGCACGTCGAACCCAAGTCTCTTTTTGTGTGCGTTACGCCCTGAGATCCTCGTAGCAATCAGCGCTACTGCGAATTTTACCTGTTTTTTTTCCAGGCAGCACAATGTGACTGTATGGCGCATGAGGTTCCTCCCTTGGACCCTTTTGCTCGCCACCACAGTCGTGCTCTCGTTCGTGTTTGAGTCAGGCCCTCTGCTGTATGCTGGCATCCTTCTATACACCCTGGCGACCCTCAATATCATCCCTCGGTGGGTGACGTGGCTCAACCCGTTTGCCGAGCCCGATCTTGACGATGAGGACAGCGAGGGCAGCTTCGAACCGGGGACCTCCAAGGCAGACGCAGGCCATGTGGAGCCATTTGTAGCGTCCCGGGAAAGAGAGGATAGGGTACAGCCTGAAGCAACCCTTCAAACCGCACGTTTGCCCAGTTTGCTTGCTTCGTTGTTCCTTTGGGAGCTTGTTGAGCTGAGAGGTGTATATGCTGGTGGTTTTGTTGGGGGGGGGGTCATTCACAAGCCAGATATTCCCCTTGAACCAAGTCCCATATTTTGCCTCAACGGGGGTATCTGTCGCTATATGCTCAGTCCAAGCTAGTTGTTAGTGCCTGCCTCGGAAAAGCCAAGGGTTAGCCACTGGAGCTGCACTTCAGAGGCAACCTTGAAGTTGCATGGTTTTCTTTATGGCACAGTATCTATGTTGGCTTGGTTTCCAGTGGCGGGCAGCCAAAAGGTTGGGGAGTGGGCAGCTGAATAGCAGGATCCTATAAGCCTTCGGCTAGCGGCACCGCTCTAAACCCAAACCTTGTCGACTGTCGGGTACTCAACCACCTCTCCACTCCGCCCACCCCAATAAGCTAATCAGCACCCCCCACTGCAGCAGGACTCAGAGGGAGGGGCAGGTCCTGCGATGGGCATCGCGTGCGTCAAGCCGCGCACAAAGGACGATGACCTAGACTGGACCAAGGTCAAGGGTGGCTCGGGATCAAAGTCAGCTGCAGCGGTAGCGGCTGCCAGCGCTTCTTCTTCACAGGTGGTGGAGCGCAACACGCCCCTCACGCTCTCCCCAGGTAGGGTTTTGCTGACTTGCCAGGGCGCGGATTAGGGTTTTTTCACCACCTAGTAGGGTGCACGCTAGGGTTTGGCACAGGCGGTGGAGCGCAACACGCCCCTCACGCTCTCCCAGGTAGGTTTTGCCCATTTGGTAGAGAGCGCTTTAGGGTTTGCCCCATGGTGCACTTGGTGGGGTGCACGGTAGGGTTTGGCACAGGCGGTGGAGTGGAACGCACCTCTCACACTCTCGCCAGGTAGGGTGTACGATAGGGTATGCGCTGTTTTACTAAGGGTCTGGCCTCGCTTCCAGACAAGGTTAGGAACACATACCAAGGTGGGGGCTGTCTAGCGTTTGGCTAGGGTCGGGTGCATTCCAGCATTCAGCAGTGCACGTGGGGCACCAAGCGCTTCCAGTCCACTTCACTAACTGGGAATCTGGCACTGTGCGTGTCCCTGGTGGTTTAAGGGGTGTGGGCGCTCTACTCATCCCACTGCCAGGCATGCTCCCAAGTAAACCCTAGACCCTAAACCCTAACCACCCTGCAGGCAAGTTCCTGCCGCCCCTCAGCGAGCCCTCGGGCATCCTCGCGGACGACGCAGTCCGGGCCCTGACCGCGGCAGTACCCCTGCGCTTCCGCCAGTCGCGCTGGCTGCTGGCCTACTCCCGCAAGCGCGACGGCATCAGCCTGAAGACGCTGCACCGCAACTGCACGCACCTCAGCGGCCCCGCCATCACCGTGGTCAAGTCCAAGAAGGGCGAGGTGTTTGGGTGCTACACCACCGAGCCCTGGCGTGTGGCGCCAAAGTCCTACGGGGCTGGCGAGGCCTTTGTCTTCCAGGTGCACCCAAAGGTGAGCGCAGCAGCCAGCTATGTGCGTATGGTAGGGGATGCAGGCTATTATCTATGCATGAATTGGGAGGAGTGAGGAAGCTTTTTTGGGGCGGTAAGTTGCGAAATGTCACACTGCATGCACCTCAGCCTCTGGCCCGCCATCACCTTTGGGTCAAGTCCAAGCAGGGCGAGGTGTTTTGGAACTAAAGCAACCCCGTATTGCCTGCCCGCAGCTCATGGCCTACTACTGGTGGATCAAGCGCATGGGCAAGGTGAAGAACGACTTCTTCCAGTTTTCAACTGAATCCTGCCTGGCCTGCGGGTGTGCGGGCCACTATGCGCTGTACATCGACTCCGACCTAGCCACCGGCCACTCCAAGTTCAGCGAGACCTTTGGGAACGAGCCCCTGGTGGAAGGGGAGGAGTTTGAAGTGCTTTCTCTGGAGGTGTGGAACCTGGCCAGCGGGTAGGGGTTTACAAACCCTTGTAGGGTTTACTGATAAACCCTGTAGGGTTTGCAGTTGCGGGGTTATCTGTCACTGGGGGTGGGGAACCTGGTCAGCGTGTAGGGTTGGAGAGGGGAGGGTTTTTAAAGCCCGGTGGGTTTTTACAGTTGCCGGGATTTATCTTGCTTTCTTTCTTTGTCCCCCTTGGAAGTTACGTGGGTGTGGCTGGGGCCAGTGGCCGTGCAAGGGGTGGATCTAGTCCCCAGCAGCAATGTGAACTTATTTGCCAATGTCACCGGATGCAGACACTGGGTGACATCCATCCCTGTTGCTGCGGCGGTCTGCTTTTTTTGAAGGGGTTAGCAGGGTATTGGAGTAGTCTTGAGGATTGGCGTTTATTGAACACGCTGTCTCTTTCGTGACATGCAACAGATCCAAGGGCGTGGGCTGTAAACACACTGTGCAGGGCATGTGCGCTTGTGTAAGCATTTGCAGCCACACTCCTTCACATGGCAATGGGGATTAAGAATTGGACTTGTGCACGCTGACGTGCAGTCAGAGATTTCCAGGGATGTTTGTTTTCTGCGCGTCGGACTCCCCGAGCTGACCTGGGGTTAATTTACCAGTTGAACGCTTCGTGCACGCCCCACAATCTTGCGAAGCCGCCAGGGCTGAACCTTGCCAAGGCTAACACTGGTGTCACCCTCGCGGGCGACACTGTACATTGATTAACCATACTACACTTAAAGGTCCAAAGTTTGGATTAAAACACGGCCGGGCCACGACCTTGTCAACCTTAGGTCATCAATTGGCGACAGCAGGGACTCAATGATGCTCTGGAGTGGACACTATTCATGAATGGCAATACTTGTAACGTGTTGCAATTATTGTGCACGCCTTCAAGGCATTTCTTTCAAAACTTTTCTTCTTTTTTTTAACTTAAATTGAATTGCAATGATTGTCGGCGATATCTATTACAATTGCAATTGCTCATTCAATTTGAGAAGTGGTATTGTAATGTGATATCATCAAACGTGTAACTGCATGGATAGTGTATTCAAGGTACAACTATTTAAAAATGGAAATAAACTTTAAAACAGTTGATTCAATCAATGACCTACAAATAGTACGCCCTATGAATATCATCAAATTGAATTATGTGTTGCATCATGCTTGGAATTTGGGTGACCATCAGGTGTGAAATGCAGCGAGATGTACAACAGGCTCATGTAAAGACAATGATTGCAAATTCGGAAAGTTGATGGTGCGGCCATAGCATCTAGTGCAAGCATCTAGCAGTGCTTATTGCTAATCGTACGAAGCCTTGACATAAATTGGTCCACCCATTGGCATGGGCCGATGGCGGTTGAAGTTTGAAATGAAATCCATCGTGGTGCTTAATCTCATGCCAGGGAAGAACAGCATCATGCCAAATGGGCGTTCAACAAAGGTGATAGGTAGTGCAGGCAGCCCACATGCTTGTAAACTAAGTTTTGAACCCCAATGAAGTGCAAAAGCAACCCATTCTACTTGAGAAGCATGCAGCCATGCAGGAGCTTGCAGTAACTGTTAAGGAAACATAGCTGCAAATACCTATCCCACAGCAACAGTTGCTTGTTGTACCCATCGGTGGGCATGTGCATGCACTGGGACACCCCTCCATCAACAACACTTACGCAAATCTGGATACACTTATTTGTGGCGCGATGTGCGCACCAGGGGGCAGTCCGACCCCTAATTCCACCACCGAGTGGATGCAATGACAGCGTTCAATGCCTAATCTAGTAAAAAAATACATTCCGAGCCGACTACTTGAGTGGCCGAGAGGCCATACAGCGTGTGGCGCCCACATGCCTTGTAAATCCGCTGCTGCCAACTTCGGCTGGTGCATGGCCACACCACCCTGGCCCAGCAACTGCGCAGCTGCATAGGTCTGCAGCGCTGTCACATGTTGCTGCAGATGCTGCGCCAGCCCCCTTGCCCCTTGCCAATTGCTCTGCCATTTCGGACCGCCATGCAGCAGGTCAGACTGCCTCTGCCACAGGTTGGTGCCGTTGCTGCAGAAGCTGCGCCAGGCCCTTTGCTAGTTGTTCCATGGCAAGCCACTTCAAACCGCTGCCACAAGCCAGTGACACTGCTGCAGAAGGTGAGCCAGGACCCCTGCCAATCGCTTCATGTGACCCATCCATGATCCAATCGCTATTATGTGAGCCATCCAGGATCCTTCCTCCAAGGCTCCCAGGCTCCAAACATCGAGCCTGGTCATGTCCTCATATATACCCTAGGCTAGGGTTTCCAGCTGTCAGCCCAAATAAACCCCGGTGACCACTTTCCGCCAAGACCCTCCCTCGCAAGGGCTTCAAGCCTTTCCGTTCCCGTGCCCAAATCCTGCCCATATGGGCAGGCCAGTGCCGATGCCCTGCGAGTGGTCCAGCCCCTCCTCCTCCTCCTGCTCACTCACCTGGGGGAACAAGGGGGAGGAAACGTGAGGGTGTAGGGTTTACTATTAGGGTTTAGGGTCAGGAATTAGGGTGTCCAGCCCCTCCTCTCCTCCTGCTCACTCACCTAGGCGCATAAGGCAGATAACTGAGGTGTAAAGGGGGTTGAGGGATAGGATTCAACTAACGGTGCGTTTTCAGAGCCCCAATCCACTTCCCAATGCCCAAGCCCCACAAATGCACATGGAACCAGACTCGATGCCTGGCAGGAGCCTCAACCCACGCACCCGCAGCTTGCCAGGAAAGAGCTGCTTGGCGCCGCATGTGCACGACTGACTGCTCATCTGGCTGCATTGCTGGAGCGCATGTAACGAACTGATGAACCAACCTTAGACACCCACACAATGCCCAGCTTCATGAGCAGGAAAAACATGGGATGGCAATATTGGGGTGTAGAGGGAGGGTATTCAGAGATAGAGCTTTTAGAATGCAACACCCCAACCCCTAAACCACCACACAGGGCCGCTGCTAATCACGCAAGCGTCTACCTATCCACACCACTCACCCGCAGCTTGCCCAGCTTCTTGAGCAGGAAGAACAGCATGGCTGCATTGCCTGCAGACCAGGCAGTGACCGCCACCGCCCCCAGGAGCTGCACCCCAAGCTGGGCGCCCCCCGAGCCGTAGAACACGCCGTAGCCCGCGGTGGAGCCATAGGCCGCCATCACGCCGTTCCTGGTGGCAGGGAATTAGGGTTATTACCAACATGCACAGGGTGGGGACTTAGGGTTTGGGGTTTAGGGAGCGGTGGAGCCGTAGGCCGCCATCACGCCGTTCCTGGTGGCGGGGGATTCAGGGTCAATGGGTGGAGGATTTGGGGTTTAGGGTTCTAAATATTAGGAGCGGTGGAGCCGTAGGCCGCCATGAAGCCGTTCCTGCACGTGGGGGGGGTAGGGTTAACGGGTGGGAATTTAGGGTTACTGGGCGCGGGGGGGTGGGATTCAGGGCTGGTGTTCAGAGTGCACGGTGCAGGGTGTAGGTAGGAGCGGTGGAGCCGTACGTCGCCATCACCCCGTTCCTGTTGGCGCATGAGGGCATGTGAGTGAATGCTGCTTCTCGGCATTTGATGACATGTAAGATGTAAACTCCAAATGATCTCTCTCTATTTCTGTGCACTTACCCCCCAAAGAAACCACAGTGCTCTAACCTGAGCATTACTACACCTGAATATCAAAGGCAATTACGAAGCACTTAATTTCCTGTCACTCACTTTGACGCCAGGAAGCCAGGAGCCAGGCAGCCCCACACCCCGCAGAAGAAGTGCACCGGTGAGGAATCCAGCGGGTCATCAATGCGCATCCAGCGCAGCATGCCTGACGAGGTCACATACACGATGCCCGACACAATGCCCACCACCACCGCCCCGTATGCCTCCACCACGGCGCACCCAGAGGTGATGCCGACCAGGCCTGTGGGGGGTGGAGGAGGGGTGATGAGGTGGGACATTGAACATGGGATTCAAGGACTGGCGGTTGGATACGCGTGTGCAGCCCACAAGTCACGGCCCATTATCCCCCGGCCTGCCCAGCCTGCCGTTTGCGCCCTCAGGGAACTCTGATTGGCAAAACCCTGTTGTCAACACAAAGCCCCATGCCCAAATCCCTGAGCTCTAAAACCCAGCAGATCATGATCCCCTCCCACTTTCACCCCACACCACCACATCACCATCACCCACCTCCCAGGATGCCGTTCAGCACCGGCCCGATGTCCCCCGGGCGCCCCAGGAGCACCTCCAGCAGCAGCACAGTCATGCCGCCTGCGCCAGCTGCCAGCGTGGTGTTGACCGCAATGGCGGCGGCCAGGTTCATGCATCCAAAGGCGCAGTTTGTGGAGCCGGGGTTGAAGCCGTACCATCCCAGCCACAGGATGAATGTGCCCAGGGCCTGAGGGGGGTGGAGAGGGGTTAGATTTATTGTCTCTTGCCCAGCTTTGAAGCACAAAAGACAGACTGGCAAACTGGCTGTGTTGCTGGAAGTTATGCAATCAGCTACCTAGCTTTTCTGTTGGGCTGGGTTGCATGCCAGCATGGTCACTTTAGTGCCATTTGTCTCAAGGCATTGCCAGAAGGTGTACTCACGTATCGGCCACAACGGTGCCACAGCGCCACCTGGCATGTGCACCCAAGGTCCCCTCCCATCCCTGCCACAATCCACTCCCCACTATCCCCTTTCCTCCCTGCCATCTACCCCTACGGGGTGCGCTCATTGGGTGGGTTGAGGTGCATGCACGCATGGATACCACAGCGCCATTCTCCCAAAGCGCCCAATGTGCGGGCCCATTATGCTTGCCCTCAGTGCCGGTGCAGACAGTGCGACAACAGTGCAAGAAGGGGCCTGTCCGGCGCATGTAGGCCAGACTGCTACAACTGGCTGTGTTCTGGAAGCCATGCAATTTAGTGAAGTAACGCACCTGGTGGGTTGGGTTGCACGCTGGCATGGAGACCACAGTGCCATCCTCAAGGAAGCGTCCTATGCGGGGTCCCACTATGATTGCCCCCACCAGTGCCGCGGCGCCACCTGTCATGTGCACGTTGCAGCTGCCGGCGTAGTCGATGAGGCCAACCGTCCCTGAGGATGAGGACGCAGCAATGTGGGGATTCGAGGCATGAGAATGAGACTGTGGATGTGGGCCATGTGGCGTGTGCGAAATGCAGGGTCTCGGCAAAGCAGGGTTTTGGAAGATTCGGAAACTTGAGTGCTGTGGGTATTGCCTTTTGTGGGATGTGTTATGGTGCAATATCGGTAAATACAATATACTACTATACGTTTCTATATATTTTTGTACTTTAGATTATCAAGATTTACAAGATACACATTATCAAAACCTGTATTTTCAATTTCATAGTAGTTTAAATTGTTAGCCAGCCCCGCCCATTTCCACCCACCTGAGAACACCACGTCCGCCAGGCCCGTCTCGCAGCTGATTCAGTAGGGAAACAGCCAGCCCTCAAAGCTCCAACAACCTCCAACCTTACCGCCACCAACCCCACAGCTACCTCGCACTTCACCATTCCCGCAACTATCTCACGCGCCCTCCAACCCCGCAACTATCACCAATCCTGCCCCCAAGCCCCTCCCCCACCCACCTGAGAGCACCACGGCCGCCAGGCCCGTCTCAGCAAATCAGGGTTTGGAAAATGTGAAAATTGCGCGCTGTGGGTATTGCCCAATGTGGGGATTGGATATGGTGCGATATAAGTAACATATTCCTATTAATACTATTTTTGTACATTATTGTGATTATACGAGCAAAAATGATATGTTATCCAGCCCCGTTCGTTTCCACCCACCTGAGAACACCACGTCCGCCAGGCCGGTCTCGCAGCTGATTCGGTATGGCGACAGCCAGCCCTCAAAGCTCCATGTCCAGTGCACGATGACTGGGTACACAAACCCGCTCTGCCACACAGCGTACACGATGTAGGCCGTCAGCTGGGAGCGCTCAGCCAGCGCGCCTGACACCACCGTCACGCTCACTGCGCAGAACACCCAGCTGCAGGGGGGGGTGACGTGAGGGGTGAGTGGGGGGGGGGGGGACGAGATGTACAATATTGTACATGGCAGTACTGTAAATTATTGATATGATTATCGCAATTTTGAAGTCCACAAAGGAACCAGGACACCACCGTCACGCTCTCGATTATTTCATGCATCACGGTGCAAATTCTGCTGCATTTGCAGCTGAACTGCTGCATATGCACCTAGCCACACAACCAGCCCTACCCAAAGATCCAGTGCACCCAGTAGAGCGGCTGGTTCACCACCGAGGAGTCTGAGCTGGCAAAGTTGCCTGTGCCGATGAAGGCATTGCTGCCGTTGTAGCACTCGCCGTGCGCAAAGGCCTGGCCGCACAGGTACCTGCGGGTGGCGGTTCAATCAGACGTACAGTGGCAATGGCAATGGTAGACCCATGGTCATGTGCACGTGAGTGGCGATTCAGTCAACATACAGTGACGCATCTACTACCAAGGCCAAGGTAGACACACTGTGGACCGCCCACTTGCACACCACACATTGGTGGGTTCTTGAGCACACAGGCGCAGGTACCTCAACTCTAAAGATTTTCAGAACTGCTGTTGCCTGGCACAGGTTGTGCACCATCAGGCGGGAGGTGTGCGCAGGGCAGACGGGAGGGGTTTCCAAAAAAGAACTTGCTGTCAAGCTTGGCGCAACCCCAAGGGTCCACAGCTCTAGCCCTAGCCCAACTTGCCCAGCCAAAGTTTGCCTGCTTGTGGGTCCACGTACCACATTATGGCATTGGTGGCGGTTTCAATCGTGTTTTTGAGCAGGATGTTGCGTGTGTTCTTGTAGCGGATGGACCCCGCCTCCAGCAGCGCAAAGCCGCACTGCATGAAGAACACCAGGAACGCAGCCACAAGCACCCAGATGCCTGTCAGGGTGTCGTACAGCTCCTGAAAAGGGGAGGGGAAACAGCTGTTATGGTGGAAAATTGCTGAGGGAACACAGCTGTTGTAGTGTTTCAGGGGAAGGGAGATGAACAGGGGCTGCTGAAGGGGTGGCAGTAGCAGGCGGGCTGTGCAGGAGTGCAGTTGCGTGTGGGGGGGCAGGCCGTCCTTTGCAGCAGGCAGTGGATAATATACAGCTGTATGCAATTATATCATCCAGCATGGCAGGTGGCAAGTGGGTACAGATGGTTGACAGAGGGCTGCTGACACTAGATAAGCTGGCACCTACCTCCTGCCATGGTCCTAAATTTTGTAGGTCTAACGGCGTCGTAGTTGGGCTTGCGAACGACATATTGTATTGTATGGTGTTATTCTTTGTCAGGGTACTTGGGAATCCTTGGCGTCCGAAGACATTTACTGGTTGTAGAGGAGGTGGTGGTGCGTCCAGTTTGCTCCTGGGAGTAAGCCCTGGGAAGGGTATAGCACCGCTTGGTGCTAGCTGCCGGTGCTGGGTGCTGAGGAGGGCTGAGTGTATCCACTCAGTCCAGGACCACTTTGCAGGTGTTTGATAGTCAGCTGAAGCTCGTGAAGGGCTGTGGTGGGTTGCTGCTGGTTCGTGGGATGAACTGGCTGTCCAGTTCACAAGGCTGTGGGCGTTGTATGGGCGTTATGTTTGGAGTACTGGGACTAGCTGCAAAGAGCTGTTGCTTGGAGGAGTAGAGGCAAGGTAGTTGGGCAGTACGCAAAGTCTGCGACGACCTCAAGACTTGTGATGGAGGAGGGTGAAGGGCGTCTGCACAAGATGGGACCAGCAGTCAAGTTTGGTGCAACAAAACACCTCAGATCACTCTGGCCAGGCCTGGGCAGTACAGGGAGAGCATGGGGCTGTGGATATAAAGGACAACGTCACCTAATGAAGGCACTTCTGCCGACAGGTGAAAGCTGGCACTTCATGTGCATAACCCAATACAAGTTCAGTGGGTTGGCTAGGCAGGGGTGGCAGGCGTGCAAATGAAGCCTGGTGTTCGATCGAAACCGGTTTCGAAACCACTAGGTGTAACGCCCCGGCACTTACAGAAGGTACGATGAATGCACGGGGGCACGCGACGCACGGCTGCTTTTTTGGACTGCGGCTGATTGGAAGACACACACACGAAACCCTCTCAAGTGGATACCGAGCGCAACACAGCGAGACGTTCAAGTGAGCAAAGACGGCAAGCGAAGTGGGCTAGACGAAGGTGGCGTAGATAAAAGGCTATTCGCTCTGAAAGGTTGCAGATATACCTGGTTGGTCTGTCTGCCAACCCGCTGCCTGTAGCACGTGCACGCGCTGCAAGCTTTCACAAGGTGGGTGCCAAAAACCCATAGGTGGGTCAAGTGGCGAACAGCAACCACTTCTGCAACAGCAACCACGCCACAAGCACACACGAGGGAAGAAAGTGTGCACGTTGCCCAGGGGTTGCCACGGCCAGCTGTCAAACTAGTCGCAGATATTACACTGTGAACTAACAGGCACCAACGGGCACAAACACATTAGGACGAACAGGGTGTGTTGGGCTGTGAGAAGGCTTCACAAACCCGAAGTACAGCCGAACGCTCTCCTTAAGTCGGCTGCTTAGGAAACAACGTGCCAGATCAGGGTGCAGGGTGAAGGGTCTGTGCTGTGGATTCTGACTGACTTCGAGCGCTTCGAGCATGTGAAAGCAGCGTGAAGGTGGGATAAGGCAGCGGGGTACAGGCACCAGTGAGACACACAGAGCTACAGAAGGTGGATATACGCTGAGGGGAGCGGCCAGCCCCCGTCGTTGAAAACGCAGCAGCGTGCGTTCGATGGTTGGGAGTTCCGTGCTTACCCTGACTTTCGCTCGCTGGGGTGGCGTGACCCGAGTGCAGTCTCTTGAGAGGGACCTAACCCAAAGCTGCGTACAAGTACAGCCTTCAGGAAACGATTTGACCCAGATTGGCCGCACGGGGGTGCTACGGCGAGGGAGCGGGGCCAAACTTTTGAAAATGAGGGTTGCTCATGGGTTCGGTGGTGGGGTGAACGGTGGTTGGGCCGTGCGTCTTGACGCTAAGTACCGCAATGGCCCCGCCATTGCCCCATCTTGGCGAGGTGTCGCCTTCCCTGAGAGGTGAGCGAGCTGGTTGCCCAACAGGCTCTCAACGCACACTTGTTATTGCCCACTAGCGCGCTCGTGCACATGGGACGCACCTGTGCACATGGGATGGGATGAATAAGGCCGCCAGCACGTGACATTGCGGTACAATCTGCCGCCCTGCGGCACAGCGGCGGCCCGCCCGGCAAGAGGAGCTGAAACGTTCGCCCTTCAACAGGGTTTTCCTCAACCCCAGCTGGGCAAGTGTTCCATCTCAGTTTGCTCGCCCTTCAATGTGCAACAAGGGACAGACTGGAGAGCAACTGATACACTCCCCGTATTCTCAAACCCGTTTGATTACCCTGATGGCTGAAGGGAGAATTCACCTCGAACCTAGTGAATGAACTCAATTTGTGCGCATCCCAGTTGGGTGGGTCCGCCAATATTGAACATTTCAGCGGCTACTGCATTGGTCCGCGCAATCTATCATGCACTGCTGTACCCATTGCAACTTACGGTGGCACCTTCCCTCAGAATTGGGCACATGTACAGTATGCTTGCATGGTGCAAGGAGTGGGCGCAAATTCAATACCAACAGGCCGATTCTTCAATCTATAAGGAAATTGAATAAATCCCAACAGAGAGGCGGTCCCAGTCCGGGTCAAAACCTGTGGTGTGCTGTGCTGCGCTGCAAATGTCAATGGTGAAGTGCTGCAAGTGCTACTAGTCCTGGTGCTGCAAGTGTCAGTGGTGCATGTGCTACTAGTGCTGGTGCTGCGAGTGCCAGTGGTCCAATTGCTATTGTTAGTGCTGGTGCTGATCCTGGTGCTGGTGCTGGTGCTAGTGCTGGTGTGGATGCTGGTGCGCTGCTGGTGTGGGTGCTTCATATGCCAATCGCGCTAGTAATCTCGGTGCTGGTGGCGCAATTTCAAGGCTGCGTTCAGCCAGCAGCGATCAAGGGGCTGCAGCTGTGTGCGCACGCTGCTGCCACTCTCACTGCGCCCTGGCTGCATCATTTGATCAATTGCACCACCAGGGCCGCCCCACGCTCCAGCTGCTATGGCTTAACAGGGTGCAGCGACGCGCAGGCAGCGGCCAGTGAAAATCCTGCATTAGGGTCTGCAACAGGTCCATGCCTGGGCCAGGACTCACAGGCGCGGGTACCAGAACATGCCCTTGATACCCTCGGGGTCGGCCTCAAACCCTAGGTTGCGGTAGAAGGTGACCACTGCAGGAAGACAGGAAGGGTTCGGGTTTTAGGATGACAGTTGCAACAGTGGAGACGGGAAGTGCGGCGGTGAGAACGGCAGCATGCAAGCACGCAGTGTGATTGTGGCTGTTTAGAAAATCCACCGACCCACACCATGCCAACAACGGGTTCCGTTGCACCCAGCATAATGTTCCACAGGTTAAAACCTGACAACCCTAAAACCCTGACAACCTCAGAAGCCCACAACAGCACTCACCGTTGGCGTCCGCAAACAGCGTAATGCTCTGGATATCCTCCCGCAGCACCGGGCGCACCATATTCTCAACAAGCACAGGCACAACTTGCCCGCACCCAGCTTTCATGTTGCACAGTCCAAACCCTGGTTTTGAAAACCCTGCCACCCTGACAACCTGACAACTGCCAATCACTCACCGTTAGCATCCGCGAAAAGGGTGATGTTCTGGATGTCCTCCCGCAGCAGCGTGCGCACCATGTTCTCTACAAGGGCCTTGCCCAAGCCCTGGCCCTGGTACTCGGGGTCTACCAGCACGTCCCATATGGTGGCGTTGAAGGCGTGGTCGCTGGTGGCGCGCGCCATGCCGATCATGCGCTCGGAGGGCGGGGCGCCGTTTTGCGACAGCTGCGTGGGTGGGTGGGCGGGTGAGGACGATGGTACGGGGAGAGGGATGAGAGTGGATTTTTCTTGGTGGGGCCTGTGCGTGGGGTCCAGCCAGCACGTCCCATATGTTGCGCTGAAGGTGGTCCGCTGGTGGGCGGCGCAATGCTGATCATGCACTCGGAGGGCGGCCCGCACATCATGCTTTGTCACCCATCGTGACCCATCACCCAGGGCCAATCACCCATTTAGGGTTTAGGATTTAGGGTTTACCCTAAACCCACTGTGAAATCTCCCTCACCTACAGGTACAGGGGTGCCATAACACAGCATGGTCCACCCCCCATCACGACCCACCACCCACCACTTGCTACCCACCAAAGATCCGCCTCTCGCCACCCACCACCACCACCCACCTGCAGATGCAGCGATGCCACCAGGAAGCTGTTGCGCAGTGCAGCCTCCACCTTGGAGCGGGGCCGTCGAGGCCACCCAACCTGTGCCAGGGATAACAAGGGTTTTGGAACCGAGGAATTAGGGTTTTAGGACCAAAGGAGTAGAGCTCCTTGTGCGTGTGGCTATGTGGGTGATGGGTGATAGGCGTGTGCTCGAAGATAGCATGCGCGTACAATGTTATTGGGGTTCGAACTCAGAAGAGAACGGCAGCAAATTCATGACTAGGTTTTGAAGGGTAATTGACAGGAACCCTTACCCTATCGCAGAGCACCTCCAGTGCCAGCGCATCCACCTGCCCCCCGTTGCGGTACACGATGCGCGCCACCGACCCCTTCTCGTCCCCTTGGCTCTCGATCAATACCACCTCCGACTGTGCACAGGGAAGGGTAGGGTTTAAAGTCTCAATTAACATCACACCGGACTGTGCACAGGGAAGGGAATCAGGGTATTAGGGACCCGATTCATACCACCTCAAGACTGCGCATAGGGTAACAGGACCTTGGCAACTGCCTCCTCAAGGCCATGCTGAGAACTAGGAGGCCATGCACAGGATGAAACATTGCCAGGTCACACACAGCTGAGTAGAGCAGGGCATGCACTGCACCAGCAGGATGAAACCTTGCCAGGTCACACACAGCTGAGTAGAGCAGGGCATGCACTGCACCAGCAGGATGAAACTTTGCCAGGTCACACACAGCTGAGTACAGCAGGGCATGCACTGCACCAGCAGGATGAAAATTTGCCAGGTCACACACAGCTGAGTAGAGCAGGGCATGCACTGCACCAGATCCCCCCGCTGTGTGGGCAGACTGGGCCCCGTGTCTATCTCCTTCTGGGCTTAGGGTTCTGGGTCAGGGTTTAGGGTTTAGGATCTGCAGCGCACCGCTTCCTCCTCCAGTGTGGGTAGGCTGGGCCCGGTGTCAATCTCCTCCTGGGGCATGGTCCCACGTGCACCATCGCCGCTGCTGCTGCGGTGGGGGATGGGGAATGGGTTGTGGATGCGTGTGTGTGAGGATGGGTGGTTGGGTGCGTGGGTGGATGGCGTCAGGTTCGATGCAAAGCAAGCAAGGTCTCAGCACACCAGGGCCAGCAAGCATGCCGCTAAGGGAAGAGGAGATTGGATGGCCTCTTTCCACGGACAATTGACTGTGATTGGCGGGTACCAGGGATGGGGATTGGGCACAGAGCGGCAACCCCTTGGGAGCAACTGGCCCACACTGGCGGGAAAAGTCATTTCCACACACAAAGGGGTCAGTTGAAGGATACCTGCCAAACAGAGAGCCAAAGAATTTTGCTCCCCTGGCCACATGGGCACCTCCCCTGTGCTTCCTCCCCTTGCTTGCAACCCCACCACCACCACCGCAAGGTGAGGACTGGGTGAAGGCGCGGTGGGTGGTGGTGCTGGTGGGGTGGTGGTGGTGCCAGCTGTGTGGGCTGTGTTGGGTAAGCTGTTGTGGCCGGTGCCCCACGGACGGGGCGGTGGCCACTCGCGGGGACGGGAGAGCAGCGGTAGAGGGCTGCATTAGGGCAGTTGCCATGGCTGCCAAGTAAAAGTTGAGGCTGCTGCCTGTCAATAGCTGAGGCTGCTTTCCAAGAGTCGCCAAGTTGAGATGCCGTCTGCCACAAGTTGAGCGGCTGGCTGTCAAGCAGCGGCTGAGGCTGCTGGCTATTTTGTAAATACCACTTAGGGGTACTCCCACTCCCTACCACAAGGTATTTATATGGACCTCCACTGGCTGATTGGGTGGTGAGCAGGCCATTAATACGTAAAGCAATGGGGCTGGCTAGGTGTGCGGGATGCTGGGCTGTGCTTGGACTCAAGTTTCCAACAGGCCTCAAAGGTGCACAAAGGTTGCACGCCACGTTGGTACAAATTGCCAGATAGGCTCATAAACGAAGTTGTCAGTTGTGACAACTTGAAGCCTTGCAAAAGAGCCAATGGGTGCTAGACCACAGGATCCAATGATGACGACTACAAGACTGTGGCACTCACGTGTCGCGTGTACCTGAGGTTTTCTGCTAGCAAAGCATGAAGATACCACTAGTATGTATCAGCAACGTTCAACCCTGGCAACCTTCAGGGCAGCATGCACGCAAATTTCGTGTCCACGTTCCACACCACCCACCAGAGGTGAGAGTTCAGCTCAGCAGGTCACCCAGAGCAAACACCTGCCCATCAAGATTTGAGGTATGCCTAGCCACCAAAGACTAGTTATGCCCACAAACAACTGGTCGTGGCATGCAAAATTGGGCCTCTGGTGGTGTTTCCCATCCCCTCCTTCCCTGTTTACACATACTCCCCTCCTATGGGCTTTCGCCTGGCCTCCTGACTTTGAAACTTTAACTCAGCAACAAGCCTTCCGGAACCACAGATGTTGCCCAGTGTCAATTTTGCACGACCTGTTGGCACTTTCAATGGCATGTGGACACTGTGTGTGCACACTACCATAACCATTGCCATGCATATGCCAGTGAAGCAACTTGTGCTGCGGCAGTGGTCAGTACTCCCATAGCAAGGGTGGTGCTTGGTGCTGACGGGATTTGACATATAACCCATCTTCCTTTTGTTACTACAACCCATTTCTCTTCCGCTGCCGATTTTCAGGCTTGGCCCACACCTGCCCAGCTGTGTCATGGTCCTACTGCAGTTACAAGGACTGCAGCAAATTCGCAATCAGGTTGATAGCATCTTCATCAAGAAAATGGCTTTTGACACCCACTACATTAGCAGCCGAAGAAGGAGGGAGGGAGGGCTGTAGTCAGTACAATTTCAGCCCATTTTCAGGGCCCTGCCCTCGACTAATCAAACTGGCATTTCTAAGGAAATAGGTCCAAAAGAAGGCGAGTTTCATGTCAACGACACAAGCACGGGCTTGATGCATGTAAGTGCAGGTATCAACCACAACCAGCCACTCAAACCCCAGGCGCGTCCACAACCAATGCAGCAGCTGGGCAGTGCATCTAAGGGAAGCTTTCCAGCACGTAGTTGTTGCTTTCTGTTGCTCCCTGTTGCGCTGTGCCGCACCTATCTTCACGCCATCTAGCGCTTGCTGCCACTGGTACTGGTGCCATCTCCTGAGAGCATCTCCTTGGCGAAAACCGCAGCAACGGCACCAACAAACTCTGCCAGGGGCCCTTTGATGGCATCCCAAACCCCTGGGGGCACCTGCGCGCATATGTATGAACTGAGCAAGCAGCAGTGCTTACAAGGAGGCGATACGATGGTTGTCACAAGTGAAAGTGCCCCTGATGTTTTGTGCCGACATATGCACGCTTAGGAGCTGCCTGTTGGCTCTGGAGCAGCGCAACATTGCTTTGCGTGTGGCTCAGTCAGGTGACTGCCGTGCGTTTTCTCAGTCAGGCATGTTTTCTGCCTTTATGCCCCGCAGTGCAACAATTGAACAGCCAATACCCCCACGTGCACGCCAACTTTGTCACCACTTTCTGCTGTTGCTGGCCGTGGAGCCCCACGGTACTATCTACTGCGCATAGTTTCAGTAAATATGAATGAAGGCATGAATACAAGTCTAGCATAATTGTGCACGCCTTTTTAGTTGTGTGGTGCTCTGTGACCCCTATGCACCAAGCAAGCGAATGCATCTGTGCCCAGCTATCAGCCCCTTGCCATGTGCACGCGCACCTTGTTGACCTGGTGGATGACGAAGATGCCGCAGTTGCTGCGCTGTCTGTCCAGCCACAGCTCCCTGCACAGGCGGCGGTTGTAGAGGAAGTGGTCACCGCAGAAGGTGGTGTTCCTGATCGCCACGTGGTTGGGGCCGTGCTCGGGCGCCTCCCACAGCTCAAAGTGGAAGCGCTTGTTGTCGGGCTGGTAGGAGTCCACTTGCACGATGGGGCGGTTCTGGTCCTTGCCGTCCGCCTTGGGTGCCGCCCAGCTGGGGAGGGTGTAAGCAGGTTAGGCTCGCAACGGTAAAGTGGCTCTCTGAGCTCAAGGTTGGTACATGTAATGGAAGAGCACGTAGCCGGGTTTTGTTATGGGCTGCACATGCCAACCAGTGAAACACGGTCTGTGCGCTTATCAGCGTGAGAGTTTGCGCAAACAAGGACTTATCAGAATGAGAATTTGGCTGAGTACTACAAGGATACGGGCACAGAGTCTGGGTATAAGGGTCAAACCAGCCATGACTTGTCTTCAGCATGACGGTGAGCCTCAGGTGGTTTGCCTGGCTGAGGTCGGAGTCGTTCCTCAGGACGACCAAACCATAGCACTCCCAGTTGCCGATCTGCACAGCGGGAGGCTTTGTCAGGCCTGAGGCCTTGCCTTATTACCGGCGTGCCCAGAAACTACAGCTGGGGTGGCCATGGAGTTACCTGGTCGGCGTTGCAGCACAGGTCCAGGTTTATCAGGCCGATGAACGTGCCGCAGGAGACATAAAAGCCGCCGTAGTAGTGGCCCGCGATAGCCACTGTTAAGTGACTGCCGGGTGGGAGCCTACGCAGGTGTTGGATGCTGAGCACCGTTGAAAGAGTCATGGCGCCCGTCGCCAAGGGACCTGTCCCTCAGCAGGGATGTGTCGCGAGGGTCGTGAGGCAGCAGCGGTGGGACGCAAGGCAGCATAACCAGCTCTGCTACGAGCACTGAAGGGGTTGGGTGTTGCTTCACCTGCAAAACCAGTGTGCACACAGCACCGTGGGTTCAAGGGTGTGAGTTCATGCATGGAGGCCAAGGCAGCGTTTTTGCTGCTTATTGCAGCACACATACGTGCCGCCTGCGCACCTCAATACTACCCAGCTCCGAGGGCTGATACCAGGTATAACAAGGATGGAGCGCCACCGCTGCACCTTATATATGCTGAGCGCTGGTCCTGCACCTGACCATCTGACGATATGACTTGCGTCGCAAAGGTGCAACTCCAGTGCCTGGGCCCAGTGCCGATTGTGGGTGCATGCTTTCACACCTGGAAAATCTCAACCGCAAGTCAGCTGGACACGGTCCGTGACAGTTTTCTCGCTTTTCTGAAGAGCTGCCAACGCTTCCTCGAACTTTTGACGCCAAGGAGGCAGTCAACTTTAGGGGTCAACTTGGAGGACCAAAAGGTGGCTTTTGAAGCCTAGATGGCAACCTTGGAGGCAATGTTGGCCCAGGCCGGCGCATAGCATGGCTGCTACAAACTATAAGTGCAGAGCCTACTTGATGCCCACTTTGTGAACCTACATAGTGGGCAGGTGTACTGTATACACACGTAGTTGCATGAGCAAAGCAGCAACCCAGTTGAAGATATTCATACCCGTCTCAGAGGACATGGGAAAATGATCTGTGACTTGGAAATTCTCTACACCAAGCATGGACAGACTATAAACTCCGTTTGATGACTTGCCATGGGCTGTTGCGGGATGATGATGAACAGACTGCAAGTTCTGGCAATGCAACTGCAGCGGCATGTGTATGTCACCGCAGAAGCAGCAGCACAGAGAATAATGTACATTCAGGGCACACCCCTTACTTCCATGCCCTTCCTTGGAGTACAAATGCCATCAAAACATGGTTCATATTGGAACCAAACTACTGTCATCCTGACCACCACCACCATATCACTAAGAGACTAATTAGCCATTGGAATTGATATCTTTTCCGCTGGCATTTAGAACCTGTTTCTGCCCTTATCTTCCTTAAGAACTGCACTGTAACTACCAATGCGCATGCAGGCATTTAGCGCGCCTTTCCCCTGGCCTTCCTCCCTCCCCCCCTGGCAGATACCCCAGTGTGGTATCAGATGCATCATTGGTGCCACTACCATGAGTATGCTTCTCAGCAGGCTGCATGCCCTTGCTAGCTGCCACCGCCCCCTCCCATACTTTCTGCATGCATGATGGCAAAGCGCCTACCTCCTCCCCTTTTTCTTCTTGGGGTTGGTGCTTGCAGCAGGCGCGCCCGCCCCTTTGCCCTTGTCACCCTTCCTCCCACCCCCCTTGTCAGCCCCTCCACCCTGAAAACCAACCCCACCCTTGCTGCCGCTCCCTTGGGCTGGCTTCACAGCAGGCTGCGCACCCTCGCTGGCCACCACCGCCCCCTCCCACCCTTTCTGATTCCCCCGGTCAGCGGCGGCCTGAGCCTCCGCCACCTGGCGCATGACGTGGCCAAGCTTGCTGTGCACGTGGGCAATGGCTGCCCCCGTGCCCTGGAGGCAGGTTGCCAGCTGCTGGGGGTCGACAGCCTGCTGACTTCAGCTAGCCTGCTCCAGCAGTGCCCTGCACGCCATGATGAATGAACATTGGATACAACAGAAAAAGGAAATGGAAACAAAGGCAACATCAAGGAAACACCAAAATAAGAAGGTACAAAAGGGAAACGTGCACTACCTTTCCGTGATCTCCAATACTGTGTATATTTTACCCTATGCTACCCAGTTAGATAAAGTAGAACAGTACTGCTATTAAGGTATTATTTTTCACAGGAACACAGGTTTCCAAGCCGCCGTAGAAGCGTTGGCAGTGGCTGCTAGGAAAGCCATGTTTGGTGTGATGCGCAGATGTGCAATGATGGGGATAACAAACAGTAAATTAAAATGTCAGTTGTTTGATACGTTGGTTTTACCAGTGCTTTCCTATGGTTGTGAAGTGTGGGGACCGCAGTACATGCAAGCAGGGTGTGAGGTACTTGAAAAGGTGCACAAGCTGTTTTTGCGCAAATTATTGGGGGTCAGG
>JAULBX010017414.1:0-88499 GCA_032358255.1 Heterotrichella gracilis | reverse complement strand
CCACCCCCACCCCCACCCACCAGCAGCAGCATCTTGCGCATCAGCTGCTGCACAGCCCGCAGCAGCGCGGGGCTGTGCATGGCGGCCGCGGGCGTGGACAGCCACCTGTACAGCCCGTGCAGCAGCGCATCCGCGTACTTGTTCCCGTGCTGCACGGCATCCGCCAGCCAGTTGGTGACCAGGGTCTTGAGGACCTTGAAGGCGGGGCCGCAGCCCGTGGTGGCGTCGTCCAGGGCGGCAAAGCCCTCCAGCTCGCCCAGCGCGCCGGCCTGGGGGGTGGGTGAGAGGGTGTGAGGGATGAGGGGAGAGGAAAGGGGTTGTGGATGCTGCATGGTGAAGCGCGGGGTATGGGAGCAGCATTGCGCGCAGCAAGATCGCAGTACTGTCACAGCATGGGTGCAGCATGCGTAAAGCGATTCGCTCATGGCCATCGGGGCACAGGAGCACCATAGGAGCATCCCACAGCACGATCACAGCATTGTCACAGCATGAGCATAGCATGATCACAGGCACATACTATGAGTCATACTACATTGTATGAACACAGCAGGCCCACAGTACAAGCAAAATTTCCAGCTGAACCCCCACAACCCCTCCTCACCTGCGCCACCGCGTTCACCGCCAGGTGGAACACCTTGAGCCGCACGCACACCGCGCGGTAGGCGCCCGGCCGGCACACCTCCACCCCCGCAACCTCCTCCAGCCACACCGCATCCGCACAGTGGTCCTCCTGGGATTGATCAAGTGCAGGTAGCGCGGGGTCTACAGCCCACACCAGGTGCTTGGCTTGGCGCAGGCAGCGCGCGTAGAGGGCGTCGGCGGTGGTGAGGACCCAGTCGGGGCCCAGGGCGGCGAGGGGGACGTGTGCGTAGCGGGCCACTCCCACGCGCTCCTGCGATGGTGGGGTGTTCATAGTTTAGGGATCTGTCACTTTCTTCCGTTTTACATGTGGATGGCATGGCATGGCATTGGGTGTGGTTGCATGGCATGGGGAGGTAGGGCGTGGGGTGTGGTGAGCACCCAGTCGGGGCTCAGGGCGGCCAGGGGTACGTGTGCATCGCGGGCCACGCCCACGCGCTCCTGCGATGGAAGGTAGAGGGTGGAAGGGGAGGGGTGCTGTGGTCAAAGGTGTAGAAGGGCAGTGGGCGGGGGTGTAGCTGGGTGACAGTCATGTGGTGCTATGGTGGGGGTGGGGGTGGGGTGATGCATGGCATGGGGTGTAGCGGCGCTGCTAGGCCTTGCAGCAATATTTCCCATGGTACGTTGTTGAGCTCAATTGCACTCTTATATGTACAGCAATACCCCAGCGGTGGCCCCCTCACCTTGAGCCATGCCGTTGCCACCGCCAGCCTGAATGCTGTGATCTTGGCTGCGCGCGCCTGCCAGCCCAGGGGGGGGTAGGATGCGTCTGCGGTGTTGGAGGGGATGTCTGCGCACGCCATCTGGCGCAGCATGGGCACGTCTGCAGACAACCGCTCAGCGCCGCCTGGACCCTCCACTAGGGTAAGCAGCGGGCCGCGGTAGCGCTCCCTGGAAGCAGGGAATTGGGTTGAGAAAGCCTAGAGTGGCGACCTCTTGTGGAAACCCTCTCGTGGGAACCATAAAGCCGACTGGGCTCTCCACTAGGGTGAGCAGCGAGCCCTGAACTCGAACCCTACACATGCCACTGGCAGGTAGCTTAGTACTGCTACCAACAAAGCCAATAATCAGGGCACCCAGTCAGTTAGGATTTAGGTTTTTGTTAGGGTTCCCTTGTAGGTCCCCTCACCTGAGGTCAGCCAGTGTGTCCTGCAGCCTGCGCGCTGCCTGCTCCCATGTGCGCACATACACAATGTCATACACAACCTCAGGGATCTGCTCGGAACCCTGCGGCGGGGAATGGGCATGCCGTGAGCAGGGGTTTCTAAAATGCGTAGGATCTAGTGCATTTCATGTGCGCGTGTCCATCACGTCAACCTAGAAACCCGAGTTCCTCCACAGGGTCCTGCAGAGGTTGAAAGGCGCACAGTGAGCGGGGATTTCTGTGCACAGACCTTTCGCGCTATATAAGCAAGGTCAGAAATGGTGCACACTACATGGCTCAAAACACAGACAGGTGGAGGCGCAGGGCTTGTTCGCATTGTGGTCTTCAGAACTTGGGTCTCGCTTAGGGTCCTATAGGGTTCGTGCTGTAGGGTCTAGCTTAGGTCAAGGGTTTAGGGTATAGCAGCACCTCCTGCCTGTGCGCCTCCTGCCAGCTCCTCCCCAGCCCCCCCTCGGTCACCTCCCTCGCCCCCCTGGCAGCCCCATTCACCACCACCACCAGCACCCGCCCGTCCATCGGCACCCACACCCCCGCCATCCCCCTTGCAGCCCCCCCCGCGTCCATCGAGTGGTACACCGCCACGTGGCGAAGCCGCCCCAGCCCCTCCGGCCCCCCTTCCTCGCCCAAATACCCGCACTCGGTGGTGGTTTTCATCACGAGCTCACCCAGTTCGAAGGTGTCAGACATGGATTTGTGGCGGAAGTCGGGGGCGACCGAGGCCACGCAGCCCATGTGGAGGGCTGCGGAGAGCGCCAGGGGCAGCCTGTCCTCAAACACGCCCAGCACGTCGGGGGTGGTGAGGCGCAGCGCGGTGGTGGAGGCGTCGCGCTGCAGCTGCTCCTCGTCCACAACCACCTGTGGAGGGTTGAGAAGTAGGGTTTAGGGTTCAGGGAGGGTTTTGGGCGTGGGGAATTAGGGTTTGGGGAGGGTTTTGCCAGTGGTGGATGCGTCGCGCTGCAGCTGCTCCTCGCCCACAACAGCCTGTAGAGGGTTGGATTTAGGGTTTCGGGTGTGGGGTATGAGGGTTTGGGGAGGGTTTTGGCAGTGGTGGATTCTTCGCGCTGCAGTTGCTTCTCGTTCATAACAACCTGTGCAAAGGCAGGGTTCAAGAGTTAGGGTTGAGGCCAACTTATTCTTCTAAATTTTGATCATTTGCTTATTCTGATTAACAGGGGCTTTCACCCCATCTTTTCAGAAACCCAAACCGGCCTCAAATTTATTGTTGAGGGCGTAGTACAGTATGCTTGCTACATAATCTGTGACTGTTCAGTTAAAAGCCAAATCATCGTCAGTTGTAGTTTGCTTCGGTTGCAGCATAAATGTTGACACATTCCCATCCACTCACCTCATACAGATTGACCGCTGGCTGTGGGCCATACAGCGTGCGCACCACCTTGCGCCCCCACCCGGCCCCCTCCACCTCCTCAGGCGCCAGTCTGTGGTTGACGTAGTAGGTGCGGGGCACATGCAGGGACACGCCGTACATGCGCCCATCCACAAGCGCCCACAGCTGCAGGGGTGGGGGTGAGGGTGGGGGTGAGGCGGGTGCGCGGGCGATGCGCATGCGCATGTGCATGAAGCGGCGACCCTTGATTGGCATCGTGACAGGTATGTGGCACCGTACTCCATTTTGTGGTCATTTGATTAATCAGGCCGCATGGATGCGCTCTTGTGGATTTCATGGCATGACCAATTCTTTCACAGTGCATTAACCGCACACCATATTACACGTCCAAATTGCAGTGCGTACCTTGAACATCCCCGGGGTGTTTGTGGGTGCCAGCTGCACTATCTGCCAATGCGCGTGGGTGGCGCTGGCGCCCTGCTGCCGGAAGAAGGCGCCCACATTGGCCCCTGCGAATTTGAGCCCAGGGTCAGCAAAAGATAAATTCGCACACATTGCCATGGCTATCACCTTCCTCTCTTCACGTTTTGTGGCAGAAACTTGCGGGAAAGAAGCCTGGTACCTGCTTCATCCCAAACTTTGGTGGCGACAAGATCAACCCTAATTCATTGTCACATTTGGTGCAAAGAGAAAAGCCAGACCATACACGGCATGTACGCATTTGTGCCCCCTACCTGGCTGGATGTGGGGTGCAAGCGGCACAGCCCCCCCCCGCTCCTCCCGTTTCTTTTTCTTTGCTTCCTCCAGGCGCTGGCACTTGCGCGACTCCCGCTTGGACCGCCACTTGCGCTTCTGGGTAGCCAGCCACCGCCCAAACTCCTCGCCCCTGTTGAGGGATCATTGTAGGCATGAGTACATAAAGGCAGGTGGGGTGGGGTGGGTGCGGTGTGGGACGAGGGGGGTTGGGATAGGGTTTTGGCAAAGGTTCAAGGCGCAAGAGGTGGCGGCGGTGTGTTTGTCTGCCACTATATGGTTAATAAGGGGCTTACTGACCAATATTCATCACAGGGAGAATACATTGTAGCATTTCACAAGTGCAGCGGTACTTTCTGCTACCATAACATCCCAAGCCCTAAACCCTAAAACCCTACTGCGCGCACCTGTCATTGCAGGGCTGCTCAGGGGTGGGCGGGGCGCCCCCGCGATTGTGCAAATCCCCAGCGTTCTCCTGATCCTGTCCCGGGGATGAAGATGGACCCTGGCCATCCCCAGGGTTCTCCTGTGGGGGTGCCATTGCGCGCGCCGCCCCCTTTCGCGCCTTGCCCCTGGGTGCGAGGGGCGGCCGTGCCCCGCCGCCACCTGTCGCCATGTCCTGCCATACAAAGGGGAGATATTAGCAAAATAGGAAAACCCAAAGGGGGAGTATGGGCAGCGTGCATCCAGGTCAGCATGCCTTGGTATGCGTCAAAGAGCCAGGCGCCTTTAGCCCAATTCTGTTTCAGGTTCAAGATGCATCGACCGCCCGATGGCAATGCACAAGAGATGCAGTGATAACTGCCTACACCAAAAAACACAAACCACAAATGCAGACAATTCCCCCCAATTCCCACCTCAATGTCCAGTGCGGCAGCAGCCGCCGCCCCAGGGCTGGCCCCCGCCTCTTCCTCCCCTCCCTCCTCCGCGTCTTCCTCTTCGCCCCCTTGCTCCCTCCGCCCCCCGTCCCCTGCAGCGCTTGCCTTTGCAAACATGCTGGTCAGCTTCTGCTGCTGGAAGGGGTCGTTCTTCTCCCGCACCTGGGAAAGGGGGGATTTGACATTTCAGGGAAATTTCAGGGAAACTAAGAATCTTTCTGGCATTATGCTGGTCAGCTTCTGCTGCTGGAACGGGTCGTTCTTCTCGCGCACCTGGGAAAAGGGGGATTTCAACATTTTTAGGGACATTATAAATAAATTGCAAGTACTCCTGGAATACTGCTGGTCAGCTTCTGCTGCTGGAGGGATCGTTCTTCTCCCGACCTTCAGGGAAGACATTTGGATGTCGTTGGTGGCTGTACAAGCAATTTGCAGGCCATTGGGTAGAAGGTTCAGGTTACAATTCTAGGGTTGTTCACCCTCTTTCTTTACCTGCTTGCGCAGCCAGTCTGGGTGCTTCACACATGGGCGCAAAGTTGGGTGCATGACCCATGGCAGGCGGATATTAGGGTTAAGGCTTTCTTCACGCAAAGTTAGGATATTAGGGTTCAGGCTTTCTTTACCCCGTACCTGCTTGTACAGCCAGTCTGGGTGCTTGACACGTGGCACTGGGTTGGGGATGCGCTGCATGGCCGCGGGGATGGTGATGATCTTCTGAATCGCCGATCCCAGGCGCTCCCGGTAGTAGTCCCAGTCCACTATGTTGCGCACGTTGGGCATCTGGCTGGGATCCTCTGGGGATGGGGATTACTACGTCAGTGGGCGCTGGAAAATTTGGAAAGAGGCAGGGTACCACATCTTTGTGCAAATTCACATTGCAGGCCTTGGCACTGGTGGGAAATGCTGAAGGGGCCTTGCACATGTGCCATGGGAAAGCAAGGGCTTTTGCTCATGCAGCATTACCCCCTGCCACACCCCCACTTCCAAAGCACCCACCCCTCCCCACCCCACGCACCTCCGCCTCCCACCTCCCCACCGCACCACCTCCGCAAGTAGGTCCGAGCCACTGAGGGCTCTGTTGCAAAGATGGCTGTGGGTATGGCGCGCTCACTGGTGGGCTGGCTCTCGGGCCGTCGGGCAATGATGTAGTTACACACCAGGCCCTTGTCCTTCAGCCGCTCGTCACCTGGGGTGATGGGTTAGTGTTTAGGCCAGGTTTAGTTTTTTTGGGGGGGTCACCTTTGGCGATGATGTGCATACCTACCCCCTCAGACTGGTGCACAATCTTCTTTACAAGGGACCCATGCACACATGTACGTGCGCACATATAGAACGATGTACCCAGGAACTGCGCCAGTCTCCTTGCACAGGGGTACCCAAACACTAAACCCTAAACCCTACACCCTACACCAAACCCTTGCAGCAAAACCCTTACCCAGGAACTGCGCCAGCCTCCTTGCGGTGGTGAGCGGCGACGATTTCCTCCCCTCATACTCCTCCAGGGTCTTGCTCATCACGCTCGACTCGGAGATGAGCGCGATGAGCTCCGAGTCGGTCAGGTCGTCGCCCTACAGGAGGGTTTAGGGTCTAGGGATTTCCAAATGAGCACGATTGGCAGTAAGATTGTCGTCCTGGGGGTTCCCAAGAGGGTGTTGAAAGGCCAGGGTAATTTTGGGTCAGAACGAGGGGCCTCAAAGACGACCACCTCTGTACTTCCACCGCTACAGGCGGGATGGTGTAGGGTTTAGGGTTTTTAATACATTCTCACCCTGCTGTCCAGCATATCCAGCCACCTGTTTGCCACCGCGGCCACTGCATCGTAGCACTCCGCCAGCGTGTCCCCCGCCAGGAACTTCTCAAACACCTCCCCTTGGAACACCTTGATCAGCTTGAGCTCGCCGCGCCGCTTGAGCTCAAAGCCCTTGAGCTCGGCCAGGGAGCCGTCGAAATTGAACACCGCGTATCGCTTCTTGATGGTCTTGCCCTCCTCGCGGGCCGCAGGAAGGACCATGGCCTGGGAAAAGGCAATTTCAAAAGAGAGGTTTTGGCAATTTGGAGTCTTAGGGTTTTAGGGGTTGGGTGTTTTAGGGCAGCGCGTGTTTGAGCTCAAAGCTCTTGAGCTCCGCGAGTGAGCCGTCAAAGTTGGAAACCCCGTATCGCTTGTTGATGGTCTTGCCCACCTCGCGGGCCGCAGGAAGGACCATGGCCTGGGGGTGTAGGGTTTAGGGTTTAGGGTTTGGGCTGTAGGTATTAGGGTTTCTGGTGGGCGGTGTGGGATACCCTAGACATTACGACCCTAAATCCTTTAATACTAGGGAGTATTGAAGGTCGTTGATACGGGGCATGCCATCTCACAAAACCTCAATTGAACATTTTACACTAACAGCATATCCGCCAGGGTCTAGGGGTCAAGGCCTACGGTTCACTGTCTAGGTAAACACCCCAAACAAGTCTCTAGAATAATCACCCAACCACGCGCACCTTGTATGGCCCATCCACCTCAAACTCGATGGACATCCTTGACTCTGTTGCATAGGTGTGCCTCACGGGGTCCACCAGCGTCTGGTACTGGTCGTTTGCATTTTGCTTTGCCAGCATGACGTTGAGCATCACGCAGGGGTAGCTCACCTTGAGCTCCTTGCCGCTGCGGTTCTTGAACTGCGCGGGGGTGGGAACATGGGGTGAGAACATGGGTATACATGCTGGGGTAGCTGGCATTGAGCTCCTTGCCGCTGCGGTTCTTGAACTGCGGGAGGTGAGTGGAGTGGATGGGGATCAGGTGCGTGTGGGGGTGGGTGGGATGGGATGCTATGGTGCGAAGGGAACAAGGGAACGCGCCCAAAGGGGAGTGAAACCCAGCGCTGGATTTCCTTGAATTGCAAGTAGGGTGTGGTTGAGAACGACTTTCCTGATCACATGAGCATCAACCCTACTGTTCCCTGAGAATGACGCTGGCAGGCAGCACCAGGTCCCAAAAACCCTTTAACAAACCCCGAATTTCCCACCTTGAAGTTTTCCGGGAATGACGCGGGCAGGCAGCACCAGATCCCGTCAGTGTCCAGCTCCAGGGGCTTGCCTAGCTGCTCAACCAGGCCGCAGGCGCGCTGCAGTGGGGGGTAGGGGGGTAATGATTCATTGAGAGCATGTCTGGGCAGGATATGGTGGTTGTGGGAAGCGAGTGTATTGATCAGATTGGTGGTCATGGAAAGCATGCATGCATAAGGATTAGGAGTTCATATGAATAAATGGTTGCATCACATTCAGCTCAATCCTGCATCTCAAAGGCCATGGACGCACCGTAGGACAAGGGCCACAATCACGTGATGCACAACCCTTCCGTGTGTGCCTACTAGCATCCACACGTGGACGACCCTCCCAGATGAAACCCTAAAACCCTAAAACCCTAAAACCCACCTGGATGATCTGCGCCCCTGTGTATGTGACCACCCCCGCCATCTCCATCGAATACCACCTTGCCCCCCTGCGCATGACGTATCCGTAGAAGGAGTTGAGGATGCACTTGTGCGCAAGCTGCAGGCTGTCGTACACCACGCACAGGTCGGCTGCCTCCTGGATGGCGAGGGGGTTGCCAGAGGCCTGCGGGAGGGGGAGAATTCAGGTTAGGGGTGTCAGTAGGGGCTGCAGAGTATTGACTCACAGTTTTCCAGCATGTCACGTGCCAATTTGGAAGCGTAATGTAGCTTTTCAAGGTATGGTGTGTATTGAAGTTGTACACCACGCACAGGTCGGCAGCTTCCTGGATGGCAAGGGGGTTGCCGGAGGCCTGCGGGAGGGGAGGTTGCGGGTCGGGGGTGCATAGTAGGGGGATGCAGAGCATTGTTTCTGCGGTTACTCTGCATGTAGCGTGCAGAAGTTGATGAAATGTTCAAGTGATGGCGCATGGTACGCACGCACAGGTCAGGGGCTTTCTGGGTGGCAAGGGGCCTACGAGGGGGTATTAGGGTCAAGGGGTAGGGGAGGGACGAGACTTCTCATTGAAGTTTTCGTAATGTAACCACTTCTGTGCATCAATTGGTCAGACAGGTACAAAAAACTGGACAAAGGATAGGGCGCGATAATACTATGCACGAGAAAAGGAGACCATCCCCACCACCACCTCTGTACGCCCACCCCTACACCCTACACCCTACACCCTACATCCTACACATGTCTGTTTCCTCCCCACCTTTGCCTCGTCCAGCTTTCCCTTCCACTTCTTGTTGAGCCCCTTGTACTCGTACCGCCTGTCCCTGAAGGCAAGCACCGTGTCCACGTAGAATGGGTTCTCACGCATGCACACCCCAGCCACGCGCTTCTCACTCACGGGCTTGTCAAGCACCCGCTTGTACACCTGCAGAGGTGGTGGGTAGTGGTGATGGGTGGGGGGTGTAGATTTAGTGAAGATTGAGTGGTGCCAATGTTGTATGCATGCCACCAAGAATAAGGGGTTGTTCAGCACCACCATCATCCATCATCGAAGACTGGGAATTATATATTAGCCCAGCGCAACACTCTGACTTCTAGAACGCCCTGCCCACTCTTTACTCCACCTCAAAACCCTTTAAACCCTGTCAAAACCCTAACGCAACCCACCTTATGAAGCCCTGTCCAAACCCACATCTTGACAGTACTTCTTAAGCCTGTCCTTGAGCGCCTTGTCTGCCGGCACTCCACCCTACCAACACCCTAGCAAAACCCTACCCAACCCAGTCACCTTTTGGCAGTTCTTCTTGGGCCACTTCTTGAACATCTTGACCGCTTGGCACCAAGCACCCCACAAACCACTCTTGAATCCCTACCAAACCCTGCCCAACCCCCACCTTCTGGCAGTATTTTTGAGCTGCTCCTTGAGCGCCTTGCCAGTTCGGCACTCCACCTGATTACCCTACAAACCATCTCAAAACCCTCCCGAACCCTATCAAACCCCTGTCCACGGGGTTGCAACCCCTACCTTTTGGCAGTACTTCTTGAGCCTCTCCTTGAGCGCCTTGTCCGCCTCCTCCTTGGGCAGCTGCTGGAAAGTGCGCGGGGGATCCCCAGGGGCCTCGCCAGGGAAGGGCTCAAGCTCAAGCTGAAACGGGGAGGAAAGGGGACTGATGAGAATGGTTCCCAGTACAGACATAATCAGCTAATTAGCGTAATCCTGTTTTCTGACTGAAAATCTGACTGTAATCTAGCTCTTAAAGATCTGGATGCCATTTATAGTCTTTCCTTCCAACCAACTAATAGTACATGTGAAGTTAAGGTGCATGTAGTCAAGGTGCGTATCCTAGTTTTCTACTGAAAAGATATAACTCCCGCCCCCCACCTGTGCCTTGAGCGAGTGGTACTCCGCAGCCGATGCCACGTAGTTCTCCCCCCTCCACACCCACTCCATGCTGCGCAGGCAGGTCTTGCCGGGGTGGTTGAAGTCGCAGGCGGCGCAGTCACGCTCAGTCACGATGGCAGGGGGCTGCAGCCTGCGGGTGGGGTGGAAGGATGTTGATGAATTAGCTATAAATTGATTAAATTTGGTGGCAATTTGTTTGTTCTATGATAAGTATTAAAAAAAGTAACAACATGTAAATGTAAATACTTCACTACATTTTTAGTTTTTTTTTCAGGGTGTCACAATGCGGAGGGCTGCAGCCTGGTGTGGGGAGTGGGGGTCGGGGTGGGGTTGGTCGGAGTGGGTGTGGGTTGTCAGGGAGGACACAAGGTGAGGGGGAAAAGGGTCCAAAATGACGCGCATATGTCACCAGCCAAGAGGGGGAAACGGTGAAGAACGAAGTGGAACTGGCATCACAGTCATGGCTGGCCAGCAGTGCGCACAACCGCACCTGTTTGTGAGGATGATGTTTGGGTACATTGCCGCCACGTCCAGATGGTAGATGAGGGGGGGCTCCTCGCGGTGGGGGGTGTCGCGCAGTGAGGCGAGGGAGGCGCAGATGGAGTCGCGAACCTGGGGTGGTGGGAGTGGGAATGTGTGCCTGGAGGGTGGGTGGCTAATTCGCATTGCGAGGCTGCGGGAATGGTGCGATCAACCAATACATGCGCTCTTATCCTATTTGTAGATGTACTCTCAAATCCCTACAGGGTAGGACAGCCATCAACCTCACCATTCTCATCAACCCCAATTTCTCTGGTCACACCCTATACCCCACATCTCTTCCCCTATAACGCCCAGCAATACATTCCCTCCCCGTTTTCCAACCCCCCTTCCCCCCACCTTCTGGTAGTTTTCAATGTCCTCCAGTGCCATCTTGCCCTCCACCTCGATGGCATAGCGTAGGTCGGCGTCAAGCTGGTCGATCAGGCCCTGGGAGGTGGCACACGTGGCGTCAAGCGGGGCACCATTTCAGTGTTGCAGGGTCACGCTGCATCATATGCAGCAAGTTTTTTTGTGTAAAATGGGTCAGGCTGTATAAAATGTGGCAATTGGTGTCAAGACGGCAAAATGTGTACACGTGTGGCCATTATGTCTGATAAGGCATGTAAAACAGACTGCTGATCTGGCTGTACCCTGGAATGCATGTAATCCAGCAAGTATGTCTGATGTGCCAAGTATTGTCGAAAGAAAGAATTTGCGCTGAAGGAAAAGAAATAGCACTCACCTGGTATGCCTGTGGCTTGCACTTGAACCGCAGCGGCAGGTCCGCCCTGAACACGCCAGACTCGATTGCCTCCACTTTGCCACCGATGTAGGTCTCGCTCTCCAGCAGGTGGCCCTTGTACAGGGTCTCCTCGGCGCTGATGTGCTTGTTGGGGGCAACAATGCCAGCCTGGACGGGTAAGAGTTGGGGTTCAGGACAGGATGTAGGGTGCAGTGTCTGCCCCATGTGTTGCAATCCCTACCCAGACCATCCTGACCTTACAGACCTCTACCATGGGCAGCACCACTCGCAGCATGCCCGACCCCTTGCAGCACCTTGTGTGTTCACAACCAAACCCTATCTCGCAGGCCACTGTCGTGGCAGGAGCATGTCGGACAGACATCCCGACCCTCCAATAAAAGCCTCTCCAAAAACCCTAAACCCACGTTGTACGCCTCCACCATGAGCAGCACCTCGCACAGCGTGCCCGACCCTTTGCGCAGCACCCCGTCATAACCCTACCCAAACCCTCATTCAGCCCTACCAAACCCTAAATCCTACCTTGTATGCCTCCACCATGAGCAGCACCTCGCACAGCGTGCCACTGCCCTTGCGCAGCACCTCGTTGGAAACCCTACCCAAACCCTCATTCACCCTACCCAAACCCTAAAACCTACCTTGTACGCCTCCACCATGAGCAGCACCTCGCACAGCGTGCCCGACCCCTTGCGCAGCACCTCATCCGGCGGCATGGGAATGATAGTGGACAGCGAGAAAATGAAGGGGTGGATGTAGGTCATGTAGAGGTAATAGGTGGCCACCGCATCTGACACCGAGTATGCAGACATGGTCTGGGGGTCCTCCTGGGCCAGGCGCAGCATGTCCTCGGGGTTCACCTCCACGGGGTCGTATCCCAGCTTGGACTTGGTCACCGCCTGGGGATTGAAGGGTATCATTTCAGAATAGTGGATTTCATGTCCCGGCGTGCCGCGGCGGTATTTTTTGAAATTTAAGGAAATGTACGTTCATTTCAATGCAGTATAGTTCAAACAATGGAGTTTACTTGATTAAATACTCGACCTGGAGCCTGCATGCCATTTAACATGTCCCCAGCCACAGGTGAATAGTCAAACTTAAACTCAGATCACAGGTTTCCCATGCACCACCAACACATGACACCATGACACCGCCACCCCAACCCACCCCCTCACTTGCACCCCCTTGTTGCAGACACATCACATGATGGCCATCCACCACCACCACCACCACCCACCTTTAGCCCCCTGCTCCCCTGCGGCAGGTATGAGTCCCTGTTCACCCAGTGCAGGCAGTCCATGTGCACAGCAGCCTTGGACAGCGTCTCATTGGTCTTTTGATTACACCTGCGGAGGGAGGGAAGGGGCGGTGATTGCCAGGGGCTTGGGTAGGGTTCAGGGTTAGGGTTGCACCCAGGGAGGAGAAGGACTGGAGAATGTAGAGTTGGCGTTGGGGGTGTCAGGGACTTGCGAAATTGCTGGTGGCCGTGGAATGCAGGTCAAACTGAGTGGGTAACGCGAGGATCTTCTTGGGGAGGTTACAATTACCACCACCACCCAATCCAACCTGAATGATAACTGCACTGCACTTGTACACAGCCAACTGCCACCTCCCTCCACACCAAACCACGTACATACACCCCCATACCCCGAACAGGACGGTATCGGCGCATGCACATCCAACATACCCCACCACCCACCCACCTGAACGAGATCTGCTCGTGTATGTCCACCACACCATACAACTGAGTACCAGCAGCCCCTACCCCCACCCCATCCCACCACCCACCCACCTGAACGAGATCTGCTCATGCATGTCCAGCCCGTGCTTGGCGGCCCGCGTCTCTATGAACGGCCAGTCAAAGTAGTCCCCGTTGTAGGTCACGTAGATGGCGGGTTTGGCCTGGCGCATGTGGTCAAACCAGCGCTGCAGCGTGGCCTTCTCATCCGCCTCGTTGAACACAGTGAAGGGGCCTGCGGGTGGCAACGATTTGGATTCAGATTCAAATTTAAACCGCCTTTGAACTTGCCTGTCAAAGGCGATCAGTGACCACTGACGGCGGGTGCTGAGGTGGGTGGGGGGAGGATGGGTGTGGAGGGATTCCAGGGTGGCTGTGGAGGGTGGCGATGGGAGGGTGGCCATGCCGCGGGATGGTCAGTGATGCAGGATGCCGATTTGCCCAGGGCTTTGGGCCACAGACAATATGGGATGGTGGCACAGTCAGCCAACATGCATCCTGCTTTTCAGCTGGAGATGCATATAATATTGAACACCGTCAGCCACACGAATCCCCCCACTTTAAGCCCTACTCATATACTGCCAGCCAACATTCTCCCCCCCACCCTAAGCCCTACTCCCTGCCCCCCACCCACCTTCAAACTCTGGCTTTGGCGTGTACTCGAATGCATCAATGTCCTGCGACACCACCTCCCTGTTGATGATGAGGAAGCCCTGGCGGTCAAGCATGTAGGAGATCATGAAAACCTGCAGGGGAGGGAGTGTAGGGTTTGAGGGTTTGGGCAAAAAGGTTTTGTGGTGTATGATGAGGAAGGCCCAGCTGTCATGCATGTAATAGATCATCAACACCCTGAGGGGTATTGGGGCTTTTTGGGGATACAATAGTCGCAGAGGCAAGTGGAGAGGTGAGGATGACCCTCCCAGTTCTCTACCATCCCCTACCTGGTCGTACTCCGCGTTTGGGAACTGCAGTGGCAGCTTGGTTGTCTCAATGTCAAAGGCGCAGATGCGCGGCTCAGCTCGCTGCACCAGGTCGGCGCGCTGCTCCAGGCTAAGGACACCCTCCTGTAGGGTTCAGAGGGGGGGAGAAGGGGGTTGAGCAGGTGACGATGGTGCACATTGGGAATTCCATTATGGTGGGTGTGGGGTGTGTTGGTGTAGGAGTGAGTGCGGGTGGTGGTACTCATGGGATGGGATGTCTAGTACCCGCATATCCATGCCGGTCTGGAACTGCATGTGAGGATATGCACATCACACTTTCACATGACCACAATAGGTTCTACCCTCAACCCGCAAGCGCACATCACCCTGCATAGGGTCGGAAACTCTGACCCTAAACCCTAAACCCTCCTCGCCGCTCACCTTGGCCCGCACAGTGAACCAGTGCCCGCACCGCACATCCACGTCGGTCTGGAAGCGCACGTGGTAGGGCACATCGTACTCGCGCATGTCCACGATGGCCTCCAGCACATCGCGCATGCGGCCCCCGCCCTGGCGGGGATCCCCACCCCCGGCCGCATCCACCAGTTCCCTGCTGGCTGCCTCTGCCCTGTTGCGCACCACCACCTGCATCATCTCGTTCTTGACGTTCATCAGCTGCTGCACGTTCCAGAAGCTGACCTTGAGCAGCGTGCGCTTGAGGCCAGACAGGTGATTCTCCTGCGAGGGGTGGGGGTGGGAGACATCGGTGGGCGGTTGGGGAGGTGGGAGAGGGTGTGGGGGGGGGTGGGGGTTGATGAGGGTGTCCCCCGTTGCTTATGCGGTGGCTAAAGCCTGCTTTCCAATGTATGTGTAGCTGCATTATACGCCTTGATCCATTACAATGGCGCAAGCTTGTGCAAGGCTGATTGCCGATCTGCCTTTGTGCCGGAATGCATGTAATAACGAAGATGATAACAATAATAATAAAAGTGATAATAATAGAATATTATTGCAGTACTCCAGCCCCCCAATTTTCCCCCATTCCCTACCACCCTCACCAGGTCCAGGTCCTCCCTCGCCACCACCTCCACATCCTTGATGTTGCTCTCATACTTCCTGCGCAGGTAGGCGTCCACCTCGCCCTCGCACCCGGGGCGGGTGTGCAGGTAGAAGTAGGGCGCGTAGGGGAAGCGCGCCTTGAACATGCGCCCATCCTGGCACATGAAGTAGGCCGCCACGCCGCTCATCCACTGCCCGCTCTCGGCGTCGTGGATGTTGGTCTGCGTGGGTGAGTGGGAGGGTGGGTGGGTAGGGGTGGTGGTGGGTGGTGCACGCCATGTGGATGGCTGGGGGTGTGTGGCAAGGTGGGTCTTGTGCAATGTACGTGTGGTGACCTGCTGTAAGCATGGTGGTGGTGGTGATGGTAGCGATGCTGCTGCTACTGCTTCCATTTTTCTTGACCCTATACCCTCAACCGCCCTATACCCAAAACCCTAACTCCTAGACCCTAAGCAGCAGGTCCACGTACCGTGTTTAGGTTCATGAGCCAGCCCAGCCGGTCCTCCCCTTCGCTGAACAGCTCCCATCCCAGGGACGCCTCGAGCTTGTCCTGCTCAGCCTGAGAAAAGGGAGACACACGTTAAAATTCAAAGAACCACAGGAACCATCTTGACAAGACAATACTCTTGCACACAACAAGCCAGCGTTGCATGCTGAGCAGTCCTCCAAGCGTAAAGCAAGGCGGCCCATGCCATGCGGACTGTTCGCGATTGCTGAGGGGTGCAAGCCTAGGCTCGGGGCCGCTGGGAGAGTGGAGGTGCGTAGGTTGCGCTCCACTCGGCACAAAGCGCTCCCAGTAAGGTGCAGGGTGGGCTTCAGGCAACACGCCAGCCACTAGGCGTCAGAAACTTCAGGCCGCCTATGCAGACAGGAGTACAGCCAGGGATAGCAGCTACCCATGTGGGCTGCACCATACCTGCAGTTTGGCGTGGTCGGTGTTGGACTGGCCCCCCCACCCGCCGCCCCCTTCCTGCCGCTTCTTGATGAAGTTGCCGTTGTTGAGGCCGCGGTTGAGCACCTTCTTGCCACCCCCGCGCCCCCTGAAGCCCCCACCACCCCTGCCCCCACCGTCATCCCTGCCAGCACAACAACAGTCAGCAGTTGGACGATAAGGGTCTGTGTGAGCGAGCGCATAACCCACTTTTGAAAACACAGCAGGGAGTTGCCACATTGTGTAGACTCGTGTAGTGGGTGCCAATCACTGGGCTGTGCCTCGGCATTCGGGAAGTGTCAACCACTGGTGGTTGCGCATCTTGAACTATACAGGGTGCCATACTAGCAGGGTCCGCCATCGAGGCCGGCCTATGGGCAGAGTAATCAAGCTAGACCAGGGATAGGGGAGCAACAGCACAACATATACACTGTAGCAGGAGAGCAGGTGGCTACCACACGTAAGGTGGCCCTGCACCACCTCAATGCATGCACTGGCAATGTTCGCTCACCAGGCCAACCTGCAGCAGCTGCGCAACAACCCATATGCACAACACACAAAAGGATGGCAGAACAACAATTCACTTCCTTTTCCTTCCCCCTATCCTTTTCTGGGTCAGCCTCGGGTGTGATGGTGTCGTACCTGGCACTGGGCCCAAGCGAGGAAGGCCTTCCTGACCCCCTGCCTGAGAAGCCGTTGGATCCTCTGCCGCGTCCCGACATTTGCAGCAAGTGGGTCTAAACTTTGCTCCCTGTGTGGTCACGCATCCTGCTTCCCTCTTCCAAGATATGAACACCTGTCCTAGAACGGGGCTGGTACTAGGGCTGCTGCCTTTACTGACTGCCGTCCGTGAGTTTTGAGTTAAGACAGCCCTATAAATACTCAGAGGGTATGACTGCGTCAACAAAACCACCACAAAGGCTGGAGCGTGGCCTGCTTAGAGTTTGAAGCAAGTTGGGTCACGCATGCATTGGGTGCTTCGAACGTTTCTGCAGCAGCTCGTGTGCAAGGTGCTCTCACGCAGTTCCAACACGCAGCAGGCCACTTAGGTTATTACTGAACTGGGCAGCGGGGCGTTGTTCGCTGTTCGTGTCGAGCGTTCGTTTAAACTCGGTGTTTGAATTTTGCCACTGCAATGGACCAGGTGGAGTACTGCAGGAAATCCAATCGGGGAGATAACCAACCCTCAAAAGTTGTAAGCCTGAGAGAAAGTTGTAAACAAGAAGACCTGATTAGGAGGTACATGCTCACTCTTCCGTCTCACAAGTGTGCTTAGAACTATCGTTCCGTTGCTGTGGTGTGACATTAGGGGACTGCTGAGCAAATTTGGGGGTGGTGTGTCCCTGTGCCTAGCATGTTGCACGTTGCTTATGCATGAGCGCTTTGAGGACGAGTGTTTGCTGCTGGCCGTGTATGGCTGATGGTGGTTGAGGGTCTCACTTCCACAACTCGCGACGGCGAAGTGTTGCGGGTTCGTGAAGTATGGCAGGACAACCTGGAGGAGGAGATGCAGATAATCCGCAATATCGTGGACGAGTACCCCTTCCTGGCTATGGACACAGAGTTTCCAGGGGTGGTGGCACGGCCAGTCGGGAACTTCAAGAACAGTGGTGAATTCCACTACCAGACGCTGAGGTAACTGCTGCCCCAGCTGCCGTGGTGGTGACAACCCAAGCCGTGCCTCGAGTGGTTAGTTGAGCACCCCTGGTGCCTGTGCAGGTGCAACGTCAACCTGCTGAAGCTGATACAGCTAGGCCTGACGTTCACTGACGACAAGGGGAACCTTCCTGTCTGCAATGGGGAGCTGTGCGTCTGGCAGTTCAACTTCAGGTACTGCACGGGCCCTGGTATCATACACCCACCATACTCTGTGTGCCCTACCTTGCCCACGGATGGTCATGCTTTTGGCCACCTTGTGCAGGGAGTTCAGGATGTCAGAGGACATGTTCGCAGCAGACAGCATCGAGTTGCTCAAGCAGTCAGGGATTGACTTTGCTGTCACCGAGCAACGAGGGATTGATGTGCAGAGGTTTGGGGAGCTGCTGATGTCCTCAGGGGTGGTGCTCAATGACGAGGTGGGCAGTTGCCTGCTTCTTCTCACAACCCATGTTAGCGTTCAGGTTGCCCTGCATACGAGCAAATAGGTGGAAGCAGGGTCCCTGACCAGCCCATCCCTGTGTGCAGGTGCGGTGGATAACCTTCCACAGCGGGTATGACTTTGGGTACCTACTCAAAGTGCTGACCTGTGCAACTCTCCCTGAGAGCGAAGCAGAGTTCTTTGAACTGCTACGGGTGAGTGACAGGCCTTGTTCCTTGCCTAACTTTTTTCCTTCCTTGTTTGTTCTGGTAGAGTGCTCAGAGCTACAGCTATTTGTAACTGGCCGCTTTGCTGCAGATTTACTTCCCCAACATCTATGACATGAAGTACCTCATGAAGTTCTGCAGCAACTTGCACGGCGGGTTGAATAAACTGGCAGAGACCCTTGACGTGGAACGCATCGGGCCACAACACCAGGTAAGGGCTGTGTTGCTGTCGGTAAATGCACCAGACTATGGCTTGCCTGTATGCTGGCCTGCGCCTACGGCCTATGTATCTGTGTGCTAATTCTTACAACGCCCACTTTTGCAGGCTGGATCAGACAGCTTGCTGACCTCTTTGACCTTTTCCAAGCTCGCACACACCTTCTTCAGCAACGGCGTGGAACCCCACAAGGGTGTCCTGTATGGGCTCGGGGTTGATGGCAACAACGAACTTGCTAACAATGACTGACTGACACTGTAACACCAGAATTACAACCGCATACATTTCCTAGAGCACGGCAGTGCTTGCCAAGCTTGCGCTCACAAAGCAACAGAAGTGGAACCCGCCTGACGTGTTTGCCATAAACGCAAAAACAGGATTGGATAACAGTACAACCTTGCAAGACAGGTGGTAATCACCGTCGCCAGGCATCGCCAGTCTTGGTTGATAACCAGTTGCATAAACAGTCCAGGTATCACACCTCCTACTGCTCTAAGTCAGCAAGTATGCAGAAGGATCACTCCTAGCATACTGCCAATATCAGGCCTGGATATGGTTGGCCCTCCTGTGACTTATTCCAAAGCCTTGCTGCCCCGAGAACTCATAATACAACCACCACCTAAACTGGCTGCTCCCTGCTCGCCTCCTGCTGCCTCACCGGCGCAAAGTATGGGTGCATTGCTGCCTCCTTGGCCGTCATGCGGTCCTGCAGGCATGAACCCAAGATTAACACCTAGGCCTCCGCCAGTGTTGCCTCCTGAGTACTGCTAGCAGGTGGATAGCGGGCAAGAAAGGACAGGAAACGCCCACAGGCGCTAGAAGCACCCACAGAACCAAACAAAAGGGCAACCGTACCTGGTGGTCGTAGCGTAGCAGCTTGTCCAGGAAGTCGATTGCCTCTGCTGATACCAGGTGCTGGTTCTCCTGGTTGATAAACTTCTGCCAGGGCTTCCTGCTGTGGCGGCCAACCAGCGCCTCTAGTTGTGGGTCCAGCTCAATGCCGTACTTGCCCAGGTAGGCATACAGCTCCTCAGTGCCCAGCACCTGGAAAGACCCCACGCGTCAGCAAGGTGCCACGCATTCCCCGTTGTGGTTGACAATTAACATAGTATAGAACAGGGGCCTCACCTTTGCAATCTTCACCAGCTGGTCATAGTTGTCATGGCCATAGAAGAATGGCTCCTTGCGGAAGATCATGCCTGCATCGCAATTGGTTGTCAGTCCCTCCCGCGTACCGTTGTCATCTCCCAAGTGGTGAAGCGGAAATGCAAGTGACACCCACCAGCAAACATGCACCCCAGGCTCCACATATCCAGTGCGTAGTCGTAGTCCTGCAGGTCCACAAGCAGCTCTGGGCCCTTGAAGTACCTGGAGGCCACCCGGACGTTGTACCTGGCAAGAAACAGATACACGCCCGTTGAGAACAAGGTGCGGGAAGACATTGGAGACTAAAGTTCGTGCGCCAAAGGGCCACAGTGCTTACTCTTTGCCTGGGTGGTAGAACTCCGCCAACCCCCAGTCAATCAAGCGCAGCTTGCGCTGCTCATGGTCGATCATCACCTGCAGCACGCCCAACGTGTGAGCCACAGCTGCAGAGCAGTAACATGCAGAGCAAGGAAATAAAGCCCAAACTTTGCCCAAAGTGCTCACATTGTGTGGCTTCACGTCTCTGTGCATGATCCCCTGCGAGTGGCAGTAGTCCAGCGCCTGCAGCCAAAACCCTCTTAGCACAGGGTACAACAGAGACAGCAACAAGGCAAAGCCAAGCAGCGCCGCACGCACCTTCAGCAGTTCAGATATGTAGTATCTGATGTCATAGTCTCCCAGCGTGGGGTACAACACCTTGAAGTCTGTGTTGTTCACGTACTCAAACACCAAACTGGGTGTTTTGGACTGAGGGTCTCGGACCACGTCCAGCAGTTTGATGACATTGGGTCCCCCACACAGGTTCTGCAGTATCTTTATCTCACGCTTGATCTACAAAAAGGAACAGCCAGTCAGCACCAGCTCAGCAAGAGCAACCCAGGGCCCATTCACCTGTAAATGCATGCACATGCATCACCTTCTTCTTCTTCACTGGCTTCAGTATCTTTATGATGCAACTTTGGCCGTTCACCACGTTGATGCCCTCAAACACCTCGCTGTATTTGCCACGTCCAACCTTGCGGATGACCTCATAGTCGTCCTGGACCCTGAAACACAAGGGCAATGCGTTAGGTTTCCCCTGGTTTGCCAGTGCGCATATGCATCCCATTGCTGGCAGGCTGCTCACCCCCACTGTATTGTCATGTTCTCATAGTCCCAGTAGTCCTTGGGCCTAGTGACGTTGACATCTGCGTAGACTTTGGCGCGGCTCATGGCTCCGTCTTTGCTGCGAAGCGCTTTCGCTATCCGAGCCATGCCATGCCCAACGGGGGGCCCTGCCACCAAGGAACAACAGACTCGTCTGAACGCCAGCTGCAGACCGTAAGGTGCCAGTTTTGGGGTCAAGGTTGAGTCCCACGAGCTTCCGCGTGGGCAGAGCAGGGCCAAATGAAGTTTTGCGTCGATGTCTGCTCAGTCCGCAGCCAGCCAAACATTCACACAGGTTATGACCTAGTCGCTGATCGGCCAAAGAAAAACTCGAAGTGAACAACAGGCTAGTGTTCTACGAGCGCTGGCTACAGCTAACCAATCATGCGTGATGGGTTTCCTGGTGGTTATATAGCCAGGTCTGGCGCTGCAGCTGTATCATATGAGCTCATACCGTAAACACGCGGCTTTTTTTCCAAGAGCTTCCTTCCCATATTTAGAGGGACACACACCCGCAAGGCAGTGGTTGTGTTGCAGGCTTTTTAAAGGGGTACACGTCCGTCCCTGGTTTTTGCTATTTCCTGTGTCCTTCCCCAATGCAACGTTGGAAAGTTGGTTGCCATGGATGGGGAGGCCACACCACACATGGATGTGGTTCTCAAGCCAGGTGAAGCCTTGAAACAGTCGTTAAGGGCCTTGAAAGCAGACACCAGTCCCACCGTTCCCTCCGTCATCAACACAGCAGGCATTTTGCGGCGGGAACCTTCGTTTGACAGCCAGCTGCGATCCGTGCCATCGCTGCCATACCCGCCAGGGGCACCTTTTGTTTCAGTCCACAACCCTGGCCGCGAGCTGCCTGCTCAGGAGGCGTCCAACCCTCTCATACGCGGGACGTCAGGCCAGGAAAGCAGGCTATGCTTCATCACCACGCCAGGCTCCAGCCTTCATGAACAGCCGGCTGGAGGTGGAGGGAGGGGGGGAGGTGCGCATGGCCTCAAGGCCTCCCACAGGCACCACGCCACTCCCACCAACGGCCAGTCACGGCCAACCTCTCACACAAACGGGGGCTCCTTGGCAGATGGCGCAGCCCTGGCTTCTGGGGCGTTCCACGCAGCACATCAGCCTCAGGCCACGTCGCCATTGCAGGTCCTGGAATCGCTCCTGGATCGCATCAGCAAGCTGGATGTAGACCGCTTTTTCGAGCTCCCCGTCACGGAGGCCGATGCCCCAAAGTACTACGAGGTCATCACGCGGCCTATGAGCTTCAAAAACATGCGGGAGAGGCTGCACGGCCGGCAGTACCGCACCTGGCGTGCCTTTGTGGAGGACTTTGAGCTCATCTGCAACAACGCCATGACCTACAACCAGAAGCGGAGCAGGGTGCACAAGGCCGCGCTCACCATGCTGCGGTCAGGCAAGAAGCTGCTCCAGGGGGCGGAGCTGGAGGGCAGGAAGGCAATCCACTCCCTGCACCCCGGTGGCCCCAAGGCAGCAGCTGCAGACGAGCACCAGGCAGCACAGGAGTTCTCACAGCGCATGGCGGCACACAGCACCGCCACGCCCTCAGGCAAGCTGGCCACCCCCCTGGCGCACCAGGACAGCCTGCACCGGTCCCCTTCATCAGCCCCAGACCTCCTCTCGGTGGAGCTGTCAGACGACGAGTTCTACAGCTCAATGTCAGAGCCGGAGCTTGAAGCCACAGCTGGGGGGCACTGGAGCACAGCCGGCGCAGAGGTCCTGCCCCTCCACTCCCCAGCACCCACCGCCGACGCGGGCCACCCACCCACCACCGCCGACCCCAAGCACCAGCAGCGGCGCAGGCTGGAGTGGCGCGGCCGCTGGCTGGAGCTGCGCCTGCGCGAGCTGCGGGAGCAGCACCGAGCGCACCTGGAGATGCTGGCCGCGCACCAGCAGCACCCTCCCGCCAGGCAGCAACCGGACGCGCCCCGGCGGGACAGGCAGGCGCAGCAGCCCGCCTTTGGCAGCGCGGCCCTGGGCCAGCCCTTCTACTTCCAGCTGCTGTCTCCCAGCACCGACGCCGCGGCCCCCGCCCCCAACACCACCCCAGTGGACGCCGACCGCCAGCCCGCGCGGGTGCATGCGGGGCTGGAGTATGTGGAGCGCCAGCTGGACGGGCTGCGCAAGCAGCTCATGTCGTTGCAGCAGCAGGGCGGTCCGCCCAAGAAGCAGCTGGGGCGGGGGGCCAAGGCGCTGCGCAGCCGCAGCCTGGGGCTCGCCAAGCCGCGGGGGCTGGTGGCGTCCAGGGGCGCGGCGCCGCCCGCCAAGCCTGGCGGCGCGCGGGCCGACAGCGGCACGGCGCTCGGCAAGCGGCGGCGCAGCGACAACGACCTCAGCGAGACGGGCATGCCGCACAGCGGGGGGACGCCCAGGGCTGCGTCTCGCGTGCAGGTGAGGCGGGGAGGGGTTGGGCTTGTGGGGTTGTTCATGGCGGGGGGTGTCTGTGGTGGTTGCGTGACGGCTGCATGCTGTAGTAGCTGGTTGCAGGATGTGAAACGGAGCAACGTCTTAACAGCAGGCGTTGGTGGATGGAATGCAAGAGGGTGCTTGGTATATAGGACGCATAGCCATGCACATATGCTCAACGCATCACAATGGCCGTGCCGTCATGCACTGCCAGCGAGTGCCACGGCCGTTGTCCTTGGCCATCCACTTTGCCATCACACTAGTGACATATATTTGTCAGCTGGGGCTCTATTTTGGGGTTGCTCATATCCTGTTCCTGGATACCCACCTGCACCCTCATGCTGTGTGCCTGACGGCCTGCCCCATCCCCAACCCATACACACCCCTTGTGACCCCAGTATTCCCTCGTCATCACCTCTCTGTGCCCACCTCCTCCCAGGTGCAGGACATCAACACGCCGCAGGTGAGGCAGCTGCCCACAGAGGAGCTCCAGAAGCGCAAGCACGCGGTCAAGGCGTGGAATGCGCAGATGCAGCTAGCAAGTAAGTGCTTCACCTTGCTTTGTTAGCCACTCGTGCATACCCGTGCTGTGGTGCTGCAACCTGTACTTTGCCAGGGAACGGTGGTCTTTCCATGACCTAAATCCAAAAATTGGGTACTTGACATGAGGTGCTCAGCCATTGATCTGCACCCGTGCTGCCTGATATAATCTGCACCAAGCACTTTGCATTGTACCTGCAAGCATTTGAAGCCTGGCTAGAGCATGCCGCGGGTAGGGTATTGCGATTTGCTTCTTACTATGTAAAAATTGGTGCGCCACCCATCACTCCGCCCACCGCCCTCCACCCTCCGTAACCACGCACAACCACCACCAGGTGCCAGGCTGTATCCCCCACCATTCCCCCACATTCCGCGCACCGCTCACATCCCCCCTTCCCTCCCCCATTCGCAGCCATGACCGGTTTCCGGGCTGTGCCCCCGCCCCAGATCCAGGAGCTGTGCGCCGATGACGAGAGCGCCAGCTCTGAGGACACATGCGATGAGGCCTACGTGGCCCGACATGCGCCCTACGAGGAGGAGGAGCGCAAGCGATACATGGGGTGGACAGGTGAGGGGGGGGGAGGAGAGGGAAAATTAGGGTTGTACTTTGCGCAACCGTTCGTTGCGTAGCTGCGATCTGGCATCAAGTGGTGAAAAGGAAAAGTATTAAGTAAGATGTGGTGAGTTCCATGTGCCATGTGCGGAGGAGGGCGAATGATACTTGGGGTGGGCACATGGTGAATTTGTAGAAGGGGCCACGACAGTGAATGAGCGTGAATGTCACAGCAGTCATCAATTTCTTACTTTCAATGTACGCGTTCAATGTGATTGTTTATATTCAGCATGGGCAACACAGGGCCCATCAACAGCAGATGCATAGAAGTAAGCTCAGTCAGCATGCACAGAAATTCAGTACCTGCAATCCCAGCCTGTCCTGTCTTGGATCCCTGTAACCCACCGCCTGGCTCCTCCCCCACAGGCGGCGCACAAAAGCGCACGCAGCCCAATGCCAAGTCCAAGGCATCGCCCCTCCCGCCCCAGCCCTTCCTACCCCCAGCCATGGCCAGCACGCCGCCGGCCCACCCGCTCCTGTCCCCAGTCCCCGCGCTGCTGTCCCCGGGGGTCGCCGCGGACCCCGCGATGCTCCACAGCATGCAGTTACAGGCGCTGCAGCAGCTCCAAGCGCAGCAGCTACAGGCCGCACTAGGCATGATGGGGTCACATGGAGGGGCGCTGGCGGTGGCCTCGCAGGCGTTGCCGGGGGGGCTTAAGCTGGGCATGCCCCCGCTGTCGCTCCCTGGGTCAGTGGTGGATGGGGCTGCGGTGGGGGGTGGAGGGGGTGGGCTGCGGGCGGGGGGGTTGCCGCGCACCGCCGGCCTGAGTGCAGCCCAGCAACAGCAGCAGCAGCAGCAGCAGCAGCAGCAGCGGGGGAGTAGTAGGGGGAAGGTGCCTGCTGCGTCTGCCAAGGGGAGCGGCAGGGGCGGGGTGGGGAAGGCTGGGGGGTCGGCCAATGGGAAGGGGAAGAGTTCGAGTGGCAAGCGATCGCACAAGCCGGGGTAGGGGGGGGTGGGATGGGAGGAGGGATTTTGGCTTTTGACTGTGTAGTCGGTGTTCGTGTTCGATTGTGACTGTAGAAGGAGCATGTTTCAGGGGATTCTTGGTTTATGACTGTAGTCGGGGCCCTATCTTCAGAGGCTGAATTTGTGATACGCATAGTGTTCTTTTGTGCCACGGGGTGTTTCTCGGGTAGAACTTCAAATTGTGCTGATAGGGTGGTAGTAGAAAGAAAGAAAGAAACAAAACACCCCCACACACTAAAGCTGCTAAAAATTGTGTGAGAACTGGTTATGATATCAAGCAATGTGTGCGCCAGGCAATACAAAAGCAAATGTGTGCGCCGGTCAGTACAAAGCAATGCAAGTATTGCACAGTGAAAAGAAAAGAAAAACCCAACGTCCAGGCATATTGTACAGCGCAACTTTAATCGATTTCTGTCACGTACCTTGCTCTCATGCACAGCAGGCAGCCTGTTGGCCTTCTGCTTTGCTTGTGCTGTGACACTGTTGCTTGCCAATTGCATCTAGAACGTTGCAAGCTGCATTGCGTAGCAGCCAATTCACAGTGAACCTGTCCCCCCGCCTCCAACCAACCACCAGGTGCCCATGCACTGTGGCAAAGTGGAAGGAAACACAGGGTCGTTAATTATCTGTATTTTGTATTTTATTTCAACTTAACTAAATAAGTTAATATTCGTTCAGCCCTGCCTGCCATGCCACGCGTCAGCACCCGGTTTTGGGGGCTAAAATTCAGTACCTGAGCCTCAATCCCCTCCGCACATTTTTGTGGGGGTCGGGACAGCTTGCTTCCCCCGCTATGTCAGACTCTGACGGTGCCAGCTGTACTCAACGCGTTTTGAAGCTTGAAGCACCGTTTAAAAGCTGGCTCGCAGCCTTATCGGGTGTATTTTTCGTGCAAGAGAAGGGGACGACTGGTCCCTTGTTGGCAAGAGTGACTAGCCCATCTTCGTATTGGTGTGAAACGAGGCCTGCAAGGACCTCGTGCTTGCCCAGGCTTGTGTGGCTGGCACATCATACCTCAACACGCGATCCACGGCCTCATACACCCCCAGTAGCAGCCCATCACAGCGTTGTTGCTTTTCTAAGCCTGTCCTTCGAACATTGACGCTGTGTGGGAGCTCGCAACGCACTCCTTCCCTTGGCTTGGCGGTGGGAATCCGACATGGGCGCCATGCACCCACGCTGCACCGCGGTAAGACACACCTGTCACGGCATCTGCCCGGCAACTACCTAGTCATGCCGCCGCCTGAGTTTCCTTGTCAGTCCTGGATACACATGCTGCTGTTTCCCGAATGTATCACCGCCCACCTGCCGTGGCCCCCGCATGGTGGCTGGATTTTCGCATGCCACCGTTTGCAAGGCGGCCAACGCCATGCGCTTCCAACCCACCGAGGTTTTGGGCGATCACAAACTCTGGAATGCAACCTAGCCACGTGCTCCCACCTCTCCCAGGTGTTGGCACTGCTGGCCCTTGCCGCTGTGGCCACACTCGGTGCCAGCGCTGCCCCCTGGGACCCAATAGAGGGTGGGGACCCTGTGGACCCCATCCAGGCTTCCCTGAAATACACGTCTGTGCTTGATGCCCTCAACCGCAGCAGGGAGTACGATGCCACCCCAGAAGGCGTCGAGCGCCGTGCGATGGCCCAGAGGGGCTGGAGGTATGCAGTGCAAAAATAAACAAAATGTGTCACTACCCCACCTGAACAGCTGTTTTGGTCAAGAAAGGGAAGGTAATTAGTGCATAGGAATAGGACATCTCCACTGACTCACATACAGCCAGTCTTTGGACAAAGTGGATACAGGCAGGCTCCCAGCAAGTAGCTACTGGCGCACATGTAGGCCATGGCGCCCGGCAGGGGTTTGGGGAAGGAAAATGGGGTAGCAAAAGAGATAGCTTTTGCCCTCTTGAGGAACCCACTGTTCACCCCACCGTAGGTACCCTGCCAAGCCCATCAACAGGAGCTTCTTGACCAAGAAGAACATCAACCTGTACCTGGATGGCAAGCCCTACTGGCTGGGGGGCACCAACGCCTTTTACTACATCCTCACCAACGCCATCAGCGACGATGAGATCAAGTCAGCCATCAAGACCCACGCGCAGCAGGGGGTGAACACCATCCGCATCTTTGCGTTTGCAAACGGGGATGGGCAGGGGCGGATCAAGATTGACACACCCCTGCAGTGGTCCCCCGGCAACTACAACGAGGCGGTGAGTTGCTGCTGGTGTATGGAACTAGCTCTAAACCCTCAGACCCTACATGCACTGGGCAATAGACACTCCTGTGGTGGAGCCCTGGCAAATACACTGAGTGGGTGCTGGTGTGCGGGGCAAACCCACACCCGCCTGCATGTCGCACAGGGCAGTATGTGCCTTTCGCCGCGGTGCATCATACACAAGATGGGTGCTGGGCACTCGAATCTGCGTCTTAAAATAGTGGTTCTGGGCTAGGTCTGGCGCACGCTTGGATGGCCTCAGATGCGCACATAGAGCATAGCACGATGGATGCATTACATGGGAACACGGCCTGGCAGCACTGTGAGAGCGGTTCCAGTGTTCTTATCACAGAGGTCTTCAGGTGGTGCATGCTATGATGCCACAGGAAACCACTGCTTTAACACCTTCCCCACACGCGCCCCCCCCCCTCTCTAACCCCTCCCCATGTAACCCTCCTAAACCCCTTGCAGGGTTTCCGCCGCCTCGATTTGATCATTGCCGAGGCCGCCAAGAACGGCATCCGGCTGATCATGGCGCTGGGGAATGCCAACCCCGAGCTGGGCGGCAACTTCTGGTGGGCCAACGAGATTCTGGGCAAGAACCGCGATGGAACCGACAGGTAGGGTTTAGGGTTTAGGGTTTACCAGCCTGCACCAGGGATGGCGTGGTGGGCAGGTCCTGGGGTCAGTGGGGCCAGGGGTGTTAATATATAAACCAGGAAGTCTTCCTGGTTTACCACCCCTGGTGGGGCCATTGCACAACTCATACCATGCACCATCTGATGATGTGCAATGGATTGTGACTGGGGCACCTCATGTGAGTGGGGCATGGTCATACAGCCGTTGGTGCGGTTGGGGCTGGCAGCATGGGTTTGGGACAGTCCCTGCGGTGGTGCTGGAGTGTGTTACCATCCCACGTTGCAGAAGGGGGCCTTGTGTCAATGACATGGATCAACTGAAGACGGGCTCTTAATCCAGGTAATACGGTACATGCCCCCTGTCCTGAACCCCGTCCCGCCCCCCCCGCAGGCACATGATGTGGTTCTACTTCCACCCCAAGATCCGCCAGGCCTACAAGAACTACATCAAGAAGGTGCTCACCCGCAGGAACACAATTACAAACACGGTGAGTGGCGGGGGCAGGGGTTATTGGTGGAAGAAGGGTCTAGACGATGAGCTGGTGACGGGGCTGAGAATGCCCTTTGACTGTACCTGAAAGAGTTTTGCATGGGCAAATGGACGTCCATGAGGGATGTGGAAGGGCAATTTGAGTGCATTGGCTGCTGCGCCAAGGAACCACGCTTTTGACGCCTTGTCCCTGGAGCGGGAACGATGATGGGCACTGGGGGCGAATGGTGGGACATGAAGGGGCAATGGTGCCTTACCTGTTCCCTGCGCCCACCACCACCAACCCCACGCGCCTGCGCCCTGCTGGCACCCCAAACCCTTGAGCAGGGTGTGGGGGCTCATGCATCCACCCATCAGGCACTCCACACATCCCCGCCTCACCCCCCACCCCCACCCCTAACAGGTTTTTCAACAATTCCAAAAAAAAGTACCATCCTAATATAATACATTTTCGTTTCTGCAGCTCTACAAGGACGACGCCGCCATCGCCATGTGGGAGCCCCTCAACGAGCCCACCACCGACTGGCACTGGGAGATTGACCACTGGACCACCCCGGGCAGGTTCATCAACAACTGGCTGCGCGAGATGACCAACTACATCCGATCCATCGACAAGAAGCACTTGATTGGGCTTGGGGAGGAGGGCTACCGCGCCAATGCACCCCCCATCCGCTCCTTCTGGAACTGCGCGTGGTACAAGTGAGTGCGGTGGAGGGAAGCGGGGAGGCATGGTGGGAAGGGAATGTAATCAATCTCATCGGTGCACATAGCTCATACATGTGATGATCAATCATGCATGTAACCAATCCCATTGGGCCCCACGGCGCATGCATGTACTCAAACCCGCATGAGATTTGTGCATGCATGCAGTCCCATGCGGGTACTGCACTGCACATGATCCATGCCCTCATTTTTGCTGAGCCCCCCACCCCCCACCCCTTGCAGCTTTGACTGGCTGAACAACGGCGGCAAGGGCACCGACTGGGTGAAGGACTGCAGCCTGCCCAACGTGGACGTGTGCACCATCCACTACTTCCCGCAGAACTGGGGCATGCCGGGCGACCTGTGGTTCCTCGGCGCAGACAGGGTCATCAAGGACAGGACCGAGATCGCCACCAAGAAGGTGCGCAGCGCAACCGCAGCCTCCTAAATTATAGATAACTTAAAATTATAGATAATTTAAAGTAGATATTCTATGAATATTTGCATTTTTCATCCTTAAATTATAGTTTAATCTTGGTAAGGGATTTTGCATTTTGTGTAGTATTTTTTGTTATTATTCGACACTTCATGAATGCTCTTGCTACCTCTGCATGGTATGGTTCGCAAATCGTAAATCAAAACCCACTCCTCACCATCTGCTGCCACCCTTGCACCCACCCACCACCCACGCACCCACCACCCACCCACCACCCCGCCCCCGCAGCTCAACAAGCCCGTCCTCTTTGAGGAGTTTGGCGTGAGCCGGTACAACACAGACAAGAACGGCGCCAAGCAGCCCTACGTGCCCTGCCGCGACGACTTCATCTACAACACCTCCCGCACGCACTTCATCAACAACGGCGCGGGCGCGCTGTACTGGAACGTGCACCACAGGTACATGAACGACGACAGCGGAAACGACTTTGGCTACGGCCAGCCCGGGACCGACGCGATCCTGCAGGTGTATGACTACGCATACAACAGGGTACGTTGCGGAAACCCTCAACCCTACACCCTGCTGGAAGCCCTGCCTGCCTCTGTGTGGCGCAAGGGTGTGTGCCCGGCAAGCGCAAACCCTGCCAGAAACCCTACTGGGACGCCTCACTTCCCTAACACTAAATCCTAAACCTTAAGCAATGCCTGCGCCCAGCACTGGGGAGACCCTACTGGGAAACCTTAATCCCGATGCCAGTGCCCAGCACTGGGAAAACCCTACTCCAAACCGTAAGCACCAACCTGGCAGGACACACCCAAATCCAGCCTGCACCCTCCATATGTCCCCCGCCCCCACCCACCACCCACTCACCAACCCCCGCCGCCACCCTGCCTGCAGAGAAAGTGGGTGATCAACGGCTGGCAGCGGCGCCCCAACTTTGGCAACCCCAAGGGGTGCGCCGCCACCCCCCGCCCCAACTACCGCAACAAGCGCTGCGCACCCATGCCCCCACCGCCCCCCAGCCCACCACCACCACCACCCAAGCCAAAGAAGACATGGGATGGCAACGCGTACACGGGCCGCTAAGCGCATGCGCCTGCAGCTGTGCGCCACGTGGCGAATGCCCAGCGGCTCACAGCAGAGCGCCACCTGGCGCTTGTCTATGGCCCGCAGCAGTGCGCCAGCCACTTGGCGGACGTCCAGTGGCCCACAGCAGAATGGTATAGGGAAGATTTCATAACGCGACCCATTTTGTACCATGGGACAACTAGGTGGTTTTCAATTACAGCAGGGGTTGGTTATGCCAGCTGCGGGGCCCTCGGCTTGTGCTTTGCAAGGGGCATGCACACCAGTTTTGACACGCACAGTGGCAGGCAGGCAGGCAGCTGGGAGGGATGGCCTTGGCGGGGGTTTAGGGTTTGGGGGTTAGGGTTGATGAGTTGACTTTCCAGCAATGTTGCGTGGGGATGGGTGGCGGGGTCCCGTCAGCTTGCTTGGGGTTGGACAGCGCCGGGACCTGTGGTTTAGCAATCAGGGTACCTTGAAAACTGGCGTTGAAGGTTGATAGGTGGGCAGGGAATGATGTGCATGTGCAGCAAGACGTTGATTTGCGCTGATAATTGTATTGAGGGGCATTTCATGCAGAGGAATGCATGGGTTGGCCAATTGGCTGGTGGGGTTGGTTTGACGGGCATTGGTCATGCTGCATGCTTTGCAGCACATGAAAGCGTAGATTTGGCGCTGGCGTTGCAGTATTGACGGGCGTGCGATTTTCACAGCGCCAGCCCTGGTGCGCGCACCCAATTCATTCTCCTGGTTTTTGGGCGGGCAATTGCTTTCAAGCTTTTATATTTTGTGGGGACCATCCTACGGTCACAGGACACCGGTCCCATTGCAGTTATAGTAGGTTCTACCTACCGTGATGCTATTAGCCTTTCCCCTTAGGGAGGGTATGGAGGCGGTGTGCACCGCTGCTACCCTTTGCAACCGCCATGTTGCCAGTTGCACACTGTCAGTGTGATGCACTCACACGTTCAAGTAACACTACCTACATAAGTTTCCCAACTTGACAGCTTGGAAAGCCTTTGTTCGGCTTGCAGTGGGAAACCTATCGGAATGGCGTCTGAACTAGGCTTGCAAGCTCTGGAGGCAGAGTAGGCCTGCACAGTTGTTAATAACCCTACCTTTTAGCCTGCTGTATCTGTTATATGGGTTTGAAGAACTTGTATTCGTGCTCGTGGGGCACGTCATCTCGGTCCTTCGTGCGCAAGCTTCGTGAGCTTGTCACGCACTTGTCCAGCAGGTGGGTGAGAAACTATATCGCACTGCTGTTTGGCAGGTTTTGGACCGTGGCGTTGGCGCCCAACATGTTGCAACAGTAGGCAACGCTGGTTTTCTTTACAACCCGTATTGGGCAAAGTCCGTTCAGACAAACCAAAAAGAAACTTATATCACGAGGCAGCCAATTGTCGTACACTCCGCTACACAGGTTTGGGTATAAACCAGTTTGGCACATGCATGCATGCATGTGGAAGTTTGCAGTGGAAGAGTTTCAACTGTACATCGTGCTTTTTACACGGCAAATGCCCCTGGGAAGAAACCAACTCTCTGGCAAGAAACTGTCGCGGCCCCCAGAACGCACAGCTGCCAGCCTCGATGGATGACGACCCATTGCGGCGACTCAGAGAAGCCTATGCTGAGGAGGGTCCTGAAGGATGAGCGTGACCAAGGGAAGATGGCGGCACTTAAAGAGTGCATACAAGTGCTCCGAGACATCCCTTTTCCTCCTCCATCACCGGGTGGGTTGAGCCAGGTCCCCTCTTCTCTCAGTTTTAGACCTAAAAACTTAAAATGGGTATACCCATTTTCCTGGAGAGGTCCCACTGCAAACACAAATGCAATGCAGCCGTTTAAGCCGTTAGCTGTGCTGCAGCGCCGATTAGCACAATATCAATCAACTTCAGTCAACTTGGCAGTTTAATTTGGACAATAAGGCCATGATAGGTGAAGCTGATGCTCAGATACTGCGAGAAGTATGGAGGTCCGCTTCGTGGCAAGCATATACCACCCCCTGTTGTGTCCCTGCACTGGTTGCTGCACAGCCACCCCCTGCTGTTTTCAGTGTTTGCTGCAGAAAAGCACTCACCACCCACACACCTAAGTATATGCTTGACCCTCGCCTTGCAGCCGGCTCCCGTGCGCCTCGGGGTGCGCCCAAGCTCAATCTGGAGGAACTGGCCCCAGTCCTGGAGGTTCTCCTGCCCTGGCCTCCCCAACAGGATGACCAGAACCTGGAGCGCTCCTATGCCGCATACAGGTTCCGTGGCGCCGTCGCTGACGTCCTGGAGCTGGGGGAGTACATTGACAGTGGTGGCGCTGTGTTGAAGGATTTGAAGGATTGGCTGGACAAGTGTGGGCGAGCGCGCGGCCAGACAATGCCGCTGTACATCAACGGCCTGACAAAGGTGGGCTGGTGGTTTGGTTTTGTCGCTGCAGGTGTCCAGTGGAGGCAGCCTTGGTCCCCATTGTTAAAATTATTCTTTGATGCAGACGGGGAAGAGCTTTACCCTTTTTTGGCTACTGCTGGCAGCGCTGCGAGAGCACCGTGTGTTTGGGGTTGGTGGACCCCAGGAAGTTATGGTGCTTCAGCTCCGGCTAGACGATCTGGAAGCCAGGAAGGTGAGGTTTCATGGATGCGTATAGGTTTCTGCACGTGTCACTTGTTGCATGGGTTGAAAGAAAGGACTGCATTGCAAGAAAGGCGGTGCAGAACCTGTGCAGAGCTCACTACCCAGTTTCAACTACGAGCGTTCAGGAGGGCAATCTGTTCTTGTTGTGCGCAGGGTCCTGACAGCATCATGCTCGCGGTTCTGGAAAATCTGATGAAGCAGCTGTTGCAGCAAAACAACGAGGTCCCGGATGCGGTGTGGCAGCAGGCTCTGAGGTGCTTGGACTTGGGGCTGGGCACCGGTCCTCAGTACCGTGCGATCATTGGGCTGCTCGACAATGTGCCCTGCCGGGTGATCATCCTGGTTGGTATGTGTGCTTCTCTTTTGCGATTTTCTTTTCATTTCGTGAAAAGAAAGTAAGCTTGTCTGGCAATTTCCCTTTTTGTTCTCTGTTGTGGCAAGTGGGGTGGTTTTCAACGGTGTTTGTGGCTGCAGACGGGGTCCAGAAGTGGTTCCTCCCACACAGTAACGGGGAGCTTGACACATCTGCTGTGGGGCCTGCCGTCTCTCTCTTCAAGAGGCTGGTGTGGGACGGCAACAGGAACATTTTGTGGGCAGTCACTGGCAGCATGGCGGTGTTCTGGACCGGCTTGGCTCTGGCCCCAACATCCAACCACGCTCCGCTCTTTCACCACTATACGGTATGCAAGCGTGCTGCATACAGCCTCTGCAAGTGCACTGCTGTTTGTTACAAAGGCACCAGCGTGTCTGCCATCTTTTTTATATATCGATGTCTGTTAATGTTTTTTCGATGGTCGTTTTAATTGCTCTTTTTATTTTATTGTTCAATCAGTTCAATATTCATGATTTGCAACATGCCATCCCTGCTTACTGGGCTAATCCTGGGCATGTCACAGGTGTACCTGCCTGCCTGCCTGATGGTTTTTCCCCGTGGTTTTTTAATGGCTTTTCTTTTCAATATGCAGCATTATTTGCAACATGCCCTCACTAGTTTCTGGGCATGTTGCAGGTGTATCAACCTGCCGAGTGCAGCATAGACGCCAAGGAGTACTGCTGGGACCTGTGGCGCGCCAAGCACGCAAACCTGCCTGCCGAATTCTTCAAGCTTGGGGAAAACAGCGTACCCATGCTGTCGTGCCTCTGCGCTGAGTGGCTGCGGCGGGGGGGTGAATTGTGGAGATCTAGCCCAGGGGCCTTTGCCACCAGGTTCATCATGACGGAGTTGTTCAAAGTGGTACGAGCATATGCCACTGAAGGCACGGTGCAAATAGAGCCAGTTGTCATCCTAGGGTTTTAGGGTCTTTTTGTAGGGCGTGGCGCCTCTCTGCAAGGGAAATGCGTGGAGGTTGCAAGAGCGCACAACGAGGACTACGAGGACTGCATGGCCTGTTGATGCATGCAAGCTGTGCAGCCATGGCGTCCCTACCCCAACTCTCCTGCTTTCCCCCTGACTCGTCCACTTGCGCATGCGTGCAGGCCAAGTTTGACTGGAGGATGGCACTGGAGCTCTCTGCCCCCGATCAGCACGATGGCCTGCTGAAGCTCTGCGACCTGGCTGGACAAGGTGTCATCCTGCACAGGGACCTGGCGCCTGGGCTGGTGATCATGCTTGAGCCCTACACGCGGCCGCGCAGCGAAGGCTCATGCTATGTAGTGCTGTCGTCTAACACACACGCCGCTCTGCTCATGGTGGGTGCGACTGGGTGGCTTGGGCGCTCAAAGTCTGCTGTCTGCAAGGGCACAAATTTTTTAATTGATATATTTTGCATTTTTTGTTATTGATAATACTTCATTTATTGGCTTTGACCAACCTGCATGGCTGCTGATGTGAGTGTGAAGTTGGTGGACTGGGTTTAGGGTTTGGGGTTCAAACCCTAAACCGCCGACCTTTGCGCCCTGCTACTAACCAGCTCCCGTGCCACTTCCTTGGCAGATGTCGATTGGCGGAGATAGGGTCCTTAATACCTCGTGGGCTGCACAGACCAACGTGGGGTCACTGGCGTATTGGCAGGGGTATGTTCAGCTGCTACTCTTGTGCAACACAATTGTGGAGGTGGAGAAAGCCAGTTGGGAGACACCTGTTGGCCAGGCCGTGGAGAGCATGCTCCAGGTGAGGTGCAGATCAGGGCGCTGCCAACCGTGGGTTAGATTCAAACAGGGGGCAATAGCTATAAATGAGGTTTAGACCCTACGCTGGAAAATTGTTGATTTGGATTTCTTGAGGGATTGCGTGTATGTTTCAACGTGCCCCTCATGGCGCGGAGGGTAGATGAATTCCAGGTAATGGTATCCCTGGTAGTATTGTGGCACTGCATGTATATATATATATATATATATATATATATATATATATATATATATATATATATATAGATCCAGGTGAGCTGGGTTCCACATGTTGGTTGACTAATGGGGTTTTGTCCTCAAGAAGATGGGCCCAAGTGTGCTGCCGTTGGCGTCATTTCGCTCTGAGCAGCTGATGGTGAATAAGACAGCAACATGTGTGTCCCTTGCAGGATTGGGCGCAACAGCTCCTGCAAACCCATGGCCCTGTCGCTGAGTGGATCAAGCAAGACTGGTTCCGAAAGGTGTACCTCTCCCCCTACAACAGCCAGTACGGAGCTGCCCACTTTAACAGGCTGCACAAAAAGTGGGAGCCTTGGCAGGTGCTGGCCGCCTACCACCTCTTGCTCAGGAACTGCCTCGGCCACCTGGAGCTGCCAGTGGGGATCGAGGGCGGGGAGGAGGTGCATGCACTGCCTTGTCCCGGGGATGCGTTTGGGTATGCTGACCTGGACTTGATAGACAGCTGGCCGCTGGCGGATACTGGCGCACAGGTGGTGGCGGCGGTGGCGGGCGCCCTGCCAGAACTGCACCCTGAGGAGGTCAGCGGCGCTGGAGGGTCTGGTGATGGCCGCGCCCCAGGCGACAGCGCCCACGGCAGCCTATTGAGGTGGCTCTACACTCCACACCCAGCAGGCCATGTGGAGCAAGGTCTGCGCCACGTGGCGCGCAGGGAGGTGATGCAGCGGCTGGCGAATTGGAAGCCGCACAGCGATGGCCCTGCCCCTCCCCGCGCGCATGGTGAGTTACGCCTGCCTGGTCCCCTTCCTGATGGCCTCAGGAGGTCACAGCCAAGGGTAATAAGATAATAATAAGACTATTATTGTCTTATAACCCTTGTCACAGCTCACCCACTTGCTGTCAAAGACTGAATATCAATTAGAATTTCTGCTCAATAAAATAAATTAATATAGTCCAATAAAATAAAGCAGGGAATCAAAGGTATGTAATTTGCATTTCACGTGATGACTTGTCACAATACATGAAGGCCAGCGACGAATCAACTGGTTACTGGCTCAAAGTGAGCAACGCCACTCGCTTGCAAGCCCACACCCTGACCTTGTGTCAGTCCCTACTTGTAACCCTCAGGTGGTGTGGCTTGCAGGTTTCTGCCCAACAGCTGCGCATGTGCCCCATGGTCATGTGCGCAGGTATGGCCAGCCTGCCGTGCGTCCTCTCATCCGATGATGGCTTGTGAGGAGGGTTTAGGGTTTTGGGTTTTGGGGTTGGGGAGACAGGTGTGTTGCATGGGGATGATGGCAGCAGTTGGAGGTTAGTGTTTGGGGTATTGTGCTGGTGTGGCCCATTGGGAGGCGTATGAGGAGCGGGGTACATGACTGCGTTTGAGATGAGGCCCAGTTGAGGTGGTTGCCCTTAGGGGTTGGGGCCTGTGGCAACCTGCATTCATCTCCTTGCCACAGCCAGCGCTGGATGAGCTTGTGACACGACAGGGGCACGGCTGTGGAGGCTGCTGGGAGAACCGCTGGGGATGACTGGGGTCACTGCATTGAGGGTGACTGATGAAGAAGCGTGCTTGCACTGGGCCGTATGCTTTCCTGGCGTTGCGCTTGCTGTGAAGGTGTGCACCTGGATATTCAATGTCTGGGATGGAGGGAGGGGTCGTGGGATTTTGGTTGGTGAGTGGGTTAAGGGATTGGACCGATGCATATGGTAGATGCAGTTAGGGTTATATATCACTTTCATACAAGGTACAAGCAGTGCCAGGATGGAGAGCTCTGAGTGGCGCCTGTGCATAGCTGACTGCTACTCTGGCGGATAGTGTCCTCATGAAACCCTTTTCACAACACGGAGGGTTTTCATGAGGACAGTTGCAGCCGGATTAGCCATCAGCCAATGCACAGGCACCAGTCCAGACCACTCAGCTCCATCCTGGCACTGCACATGCATGTACCATTCTCCCTGTGTCAATTTCCATTTGCAAGTCCTCAGGTGAGAGGTGCTGTACCCTGCTGCCTCCTTCATATATTGCTAATGAGGGCATTTTATTAGACCCTAGGTTCTCCTGTAGCTTGATTGCATCGTTTGCCAAGTAGTCGCTGACGTTTGGGCGGCCATTGCATTGCCGCATAACGTCATGACATTCTGAATTTTTCTCGTGTCATATTGTTCTTATTTCTCAGCGTGTGGTCGACCAGGCTGAGCTAGGCTTTCTTTTCACCCATTTATATTGCCGGGGTACAGACTGTGTTAAACCACAGTTATCCATATGGCAGCGGGCGGGACCAAATGGCCACTAAAACAACAATCCCAAGCCAACAACAAGGACGAACACACAGCTGGCATCACAAAGTACTATATTACAAAAGATTGTGATCATAGCCGTGCGTTTGTCCTTTTTATTGGCTTGGATGTCTATGCTTACAAACCATCCAGCCCCGTGGGCCCATCCACTGTGACACTATGCGCCATGCCCTGCCGGTACTCAGTGACACTCAATCCGCATGTGCCACAGCGACTGGCATGCCGCGCCATTGGCACACTCATTGACGTTCTAACACTGTTGTAATAGGCCGCCTTACGGTAAGATCGCAATACTGTTACAGCAATACAGGCAAGTCCGTCTGGCAGACAATATTGAATGCGAGTGTCCAACCACCTCATGGTTCAACCCAAGACTATCAAGAATCAAAACTCAGTTAGGACCTAGTAGGACCGACAACTTCCGACATGGACATTCCCTTTGATGTTTTCCCTTTTCTCAACTTCTCCCACATTTTCAAGGACTTTCGCAAACTTTGTTGAACATTCATTTTGGTGGAACCAGCTGTTTGGGGCCTAGATAGGCGTCATCTGCCTGCATTGCTGCATTGTTTAAGCCCTGAACAACATGCGCTAAATTGTTTCCGGTGTATGGTCAGCCACCCATACTTCTGCCTGGGCAGGCACTCTGCCGCACATCTTCTTGTGCACCTTCCAGTGCGCCACCTGGCACTCGCGGCTGCAGTAGCGGCGCTGGTGGCAACCTGCACCACATGGGGGCAGCGCAACTAAATTTGCAAACAAATGGTGGCAAAATACGAGGTCAAGGTGATAATTTGAACCCTTGAAGGAGCATGGGCAGGTGCACTGACCAGGGGCCCAATCCTAACCCTCAAAGCATGCATGGCAGGTGCCCTGCCAGAGATCCGTGGCAGCCTCTAAACCCAAGAGAAACACAAGGCAATCCCCAGAGGCCTCAGCAGCATGGTTTAGGGTTTAGGGTTTGTGTAGCCTGGGTTTGCTGCCCGGCTGTATGCCGAGCCTCACGCACTTGTACCGAGCACACCACAGCTCTCAGCGCCTGCTCAGGCAAAGCACGTGCATGTGGGCCTGCCTCACGCCTGACTTAGGCTGAGCACTGCCTCAGCATGATCTTCTGTGCACCCCCGTCTGCTTTCAATTTCAACAAGAGATTGCAGGGCAACACACCCTGCATCCCCGCAGCTGAATCCCAAACTCGTCACCTGAAACGCTGCCCTCACAATATCTTCTGCGCCCCGGTCACCCTCAAAAAACAATTGTGGCCACACCCCGAACCCCAAACCCTAAGCCCTGAGCCCCAAACTTTAAATGCCAATGCTGAGGGACCCTGATGATCCTTGAAGCATGATTGTGGTTCCTTAAACCCTAACCCTGCACCCTACATCCTACATTCTACACGCCGCACCCGAGCACTGCCTCAGCTTGATCCTCTGCGCCCCGGTGACCCTCAAAAAGTGGTTGTGGTGGCCGCAGTTGTCGCACATCTTGAGCTCACTCATGTCAGAGTTGGCGGAAAAGTGCATGTCAAAGGGGGGGTCGGGCATTTTGGAGACAAAGTCAGCATTGATTGTGAGCTGCCCTGACGGCATCACCATGCGTGCCACGATGCGCGCCTGTATGGGATGCACGTTGTTTTCAGTGATTGGTAAGTATCACATGCAAGGGAGTAGGGACCCGCGATTTTCGGTCAAAGGTTGACAGCATCATCAACGTTGAGCTGCTCCGAAGGCATTACCTTGCGTGCCACGATGTGCGCTTGTATGGGGATGCATGTCAGTGTGTGGGGATTGGTGATGCCTTCGTGGAAATGCTTGTTGGAGGGATTGGCAATACTCTCAATTATGCAATGCTCACATGTAAATCCTACATGCAAAACCCTACTTGGTAAAACTCTGAGATGCACAACAAATTGCAGGGCACGCGTAGTATATATTTTACGCCAATCTCAGGAGCTTTGGCCAAAACTTAAGCAATGAGGGTTCACCTGATTAATGAGGGTTTGTGGGGACCTCGCTGTCCCTGACACCTTTTTAATTTACCAAAATTTAACTGTTTCACCATTCATCTAATAATGGCCTGGCCCTCTGCAATTTTGTCGGGATTGCCTCAAAGTTTGCACACCTTAACCAGCCTGAATACAAAAACAACCAAACATCAACATGCCTGCAGGGTACTAAAACAACAAAATGTCAAGGATGCCTGCAGCGTCCTCCCCACCTTGTCGGGGTTGCTCTTTGCACAACTCAACCGCCTGGATATTGAACTTTCAATCCCAATCGACCAAAATGCTATATCAACCAATGCCTGCAGGGCGCTGCCCCACCTTGTCGGGGTTGCTCTGGCACAGCTCAGACAGCCTCTTGGCTGTCCCTGCATTGATGCACCCCACTCCCAACAGCACGCCCAGTGCCAGGTGGACCACCTCCCTGCTTGGGTGCAGCAAGTACTTGCGCAAGCGGGGAACCAGCAGGGAGCGCTGGGAGGCAAATGGCTCCATCTGTGACATGAGGCAGGGTGGAGAGTTCAGGGATGAACTTTGAGGTTTCAACCCTCAAGATAGTTTTTGGTTTAGGCACCAGCAGGGTGCGCTGGATTACATTAAGGTTTGAGGTGCAGAGTTTAGGATTTAGGTGCCTTCTGCGGCCGCTGGGAGGCAAGTAGCTTTGTCTGTGGCGCGGGATCGGGTGATGAGGTTTGATTGATACATCACATGGTTCTTGGACCATGATTGCAATCTGCAGCCTGATCAAAACACATGCAAATGCTCAACTGCACATGATGGCCAGAGGGGATGAGGCAGCAAGGAACAAGGACGCCCTCACTCATCGCTGAATCAAATTCGTTTAGTACCAATGGATCAATGCAACTAGGGTTAAGAATGGATGGTAGAGGGAAGCGCACCTGACTGAGGGCCATAGTCAGCGCATCAGGCATCCTTATGTCCATCAACGCGTGTGTCAGAGCACAGTGGAGAGTGGTCAACGCCATGACCACAAAGTCCAGCTTTTGGCTATCCTGCATGCTGTCGGTGTAGAATGCCACGTCATCGTCATCCCCTAGCTTGTCAGCGGCTCGAAGTATGGTGGGAAGCGCACCAGCTTCAATCATGGCTGCAACAGGCAGGATATTAGGGTTTCAAGGTTTTGAAGTTCACGTCATCGTCATTCCCCAGCTTTTCAGCAGCCCCGCAGTATGGTGCACAGGGCCCCCGCTGCAATCAGGGCTGCAACAGGCATGATGTTAGGGGTTCAAGGTTTGGGGATTCACGTCATCGTCACCACCCAGCTTGTCAGCGGCTCAAAGTATGGTGGGCACCGGCTGCGATCATGGCTGCAACAGGAATGAAGCTGAGATAAGTCGAGGACCCAGTGTCGGATTACGTGAAGGGCGGCAAGGGCAGCAATCATGAGCGTGCCGCTAAAGGTGGGGATCCCAAAGTGATGAAAACTCCTTTGAAGTCTGGTCAAGGAATGCAACACGAAGTGCATGGGTAGGGAGGTTGCTGACTTTAGACAATTGTTGGATAGACCTCAGCAAGATATAACGACCCACTTGCCCACATACAGGCGCCTTGCCGGCGCCCATACCATGGCCATGGCAGGAAAACAGGTCCCAGCATGACGTGTTTTGTCCGGATAGGGCCTACACATGAACGGAATTGGCAGATTGCACCTCCTGGAAGTTGGCATGACATGGAGGAGGTCCTCCTCGGCTAAATAAAATAGTGTGCCCGCTATTTTGGAGCTGACATTTAGTGAGATGGTGAAGACGGCGGGCTGGATTCACAATTGCAATGCCCCAACCCTTGCACCCTGAACAAGGCTGGCTTTGCAAGCGCATTGATTACCCTTCGCACACTCTGGCAGCGAGATGGCGAGGTTGTAGAGCACAGCCAGGGCCTGGACAGCATTGGGGGCAGAGAAGCCCTCCCTGCGGGTGTCCAGTTGAGCCAGCTCACTTGAGATGGCGGCCACCCATCCTGGGCTGGTGCCTGCAAAATGGGTGTGGGTGTGGGTGTGGGTGTGGGTGTGGGTGTGGGTGTGGGTGTGGGTGTGGGTGTGGGTGTGGGTGTGGGTGTAGGTGTGGGTGTGGGTGTAGGTGTGGGTGTAAATGTGGTATGTGGGTGGGGATGTGAGGACTAAACAGAGGAGGACTGCTTTCGCCACATTGCAATGGATCTTTGGATATCTTTCGTATATAATACCCCCAAAACTATACAGCATCTATATCATACTGCCCCTGGACACCTCCACCCCCATCCCCACCTGCATCCCCATCCAATTTGAGCCCCGCCATCTCCTGTTCCACCCCTGGCGACCCTTCATTGCGCAAAAATGCCTGTGGGTTTGCCCCCGCCAGGCTCGCCAGGCAGCACTTTGCGCTCTCTGCCACGTAGCCCAGACTGCAGCGTGTTAGCTCCCTCACTCGAGGGCTAATATCTGCACAGTGGCGGTGTATACTCAACAGCTCTGCCAGGCAAGGGGCATGGCAAGGGAATGCCAGACAGGGGTCGAGAATTGGGGCACAATGTAGTACAATGAAAGGGTCTAGATCCTCCGATTCTACCAATTATACTGGCACTTTTGCCTGATATGGTCCCCCTGAATTTGGGCAATTATGGGATGGCTTGATAGTTTTGCAAGATGCAGGGTTTGGAAGTACAGAACAGAACCAGAAACAGAGACAGAAACACTACAGGTTATTTCATACTATCTTCTTGCTGCGCACAAAACATGCATCCATATTCTCCTCATAGCCGTCTGGAAAAAACACCACACCCTAAACCCTAGTCCCAAGATCTTTAAAACCCCAATACCCAAACCCCTCGCTAGACACCCACCCGCTTCCACCACCTGCTTGTAGGCAGCACTTTAAACAAATTCATTTCACAGTTGGATAACTTTTACATGACATTGTCTATGATAAGTTCTATCCCTTTCGCACACCCACCTGCTTCCACCACCTGCCTGTAGGCGGCCACATGTTGATGCACGGACAACAAGATGGTCTGCACCGCCCTGAGGGCGTGGTGGCAGCGGTAGTCTGGCTGGGAGGGCAAGTGGGCGTTGTGCCCCAGTGGGTCGGTGTACAGGCACGCCAGGGCATCATCCACCATCATGTCGGCGATCTGCAATTAATAGAGTGACACTGTTAGTTACATGCATCTTAGCAATACAGCCAGAGCAGTCAGACTTGCACCTGCAAGTAATATAATTCAGTCTAAAATAATTAAAATGTACATATACTGTTGTTTTTGTTATGCACTGTGTTACTTCAATACTGATTGAAATGCTCATTACGTCAGCAACCTGCAGTGACTTTGAAAGGCGACCTGCTGGGGGAGAGAGAGGTAGTCTGTTGGAGCTCAGCAACGGAAGGGCAAATCAACCCACGTGCACTGCATGCAACTCTGGGAATGCATCAAGGCATGCAGTTGATTGCCCCATCCTACACCCTATACCTTACACCCCAGCAGACAATGCTGGGCAAGGGAGCCAGGTGCGTGCAATGTGTGCTGGCCACACTGCAATTGCCTGCCCCGTCACATGCAATATTGGCTTCCCTGTCACATGCCAAGTGACCTCCCCCATGACAGGGAATCAATTGCCCCATCCCACACCCTGCACCCTGTACCCTAAGCATGCGCAGCAAATGCCATACCAGCCCACATCACAAGGACCACCCTCTGCGGCGCCATCTGACTGCCCCCCAGTAGTACTGAGCCCGGCTACACCCCATTATATCCTAATGCAGAAGCCCTTAACTCAAACCATGTGTGTATGCGCATGCGCAGCCAATGCCATATGAGCGCACCACATGGACCTACCTCTGCGCCGTACTTTGGGTGCTGCAAATACATGATCAGGACGTTGTTTGCGTGCTGCCATTCAATATCGTGGGTGTCTTGCCTCAACCGCAAGTAATCACTTTTCACCTGGTGATCAGAGCATCCAATTAGTCACGGAACAATCATTAGTGACGAGTAGTTGAGTGGATCAACTTCAGTCGTGTGAACCAGTACCCCCCTGAATCAAATCAGATCTAAAACCTGTCCATCATGACCTTGGTACGTGAATAGCTAGCGGCTGCATTGACACCGCCGGTGCAGACGTGCATTAACCGGGACAGGGCTGGTTGGCGCAGGGCTCAGGGCACAGAGTTGACAGCCCATCTGGCTGTGCTGTTGTAATGCATGTTAGTAAGAAGGTAAAATTAAAGTAGTAATCACCCCTCTCTCACACCTTATTCAGGTAAGCATCACTACAAAACAAATGGTAGAGACACGTGGGGGAATGACCAGCCTCCAAGGCTGGGTCTTTCTCACTCTGTCTCTTCCTAATCAACGCCATCAGAGTATCAAATTTTGTTAACAATCAGGTAAGCATCCAGCTCACTTCATTCATCGCACAGTTTTCAGAAACCCTACCTACAAACCCTAAACAACACCCCATATCCCATTCATTGCACCTTGTTCAGAAAGCCGGGCGCACTACCGATTGCCAGGTCCATGCGGGAGGTATCGTCCAGCAAAACAGCGAGCACTGTAATGGCCCGCCTGCTCACCAGCCACTGAATCCCTGCCAGTGTTTTGACCCCAGCCTCTCGGCCATGGTCCCGCCCTGCACACGTATAGGTACAAAGCTGGTTGCTTGCTCGTTTCAGCAACGCGCCAGGACAGCAGTCAGCCTTGCATGGACAGCGCCAAGCAGTTTGCCCCTGGCACTTGAACAAGGATGCCCCCACCCGGGTAGACTTGTAGTGGTTATGAGTGTGAGGTTTGTGCGGTGACCTGAGTAACGATTGCGGGGATTTGATATCGACACCAAACTTGTGTATCGATATCTCAAAATTCAATTCATTTTAAAGTTCATAATTGCGATTGATAATTTTAATATATTCTATGTTTAATGGTTTATAGTTTCTGCTGTACCAGGCGCTGTCAAATGCAGTACATGCAAAGGAGGAAGCAGGTGGTGGCTGTTCATTCAACAGCTGAGCCACCCCATCAAAGTGGGATTTGGACAACAATTGGAGTTACTCAACATTAGGATATCAGCTGGGTGGCAAGAACTCTTGAGTGTCATGGTCTCAATCCGTGGCCAATGGGCGTGCAGCATGGCACTGGCGGGTGACGGCTTGACAGCCGCCCTGCAGCATTTAAGTTTCATGCTGCACTGTCATTGGCCACGGATTGGTCGTATCATGGGCAACGCTGCTGTGGCGTGAACAGTATCATTACAGTGTACCCACTCACTTGGCAAGCTGATAATTGCCTACCCAAGGATTTATTAGGGAGTCGTCAATGCTAGAAAAATGATTCATTAATTGCAAATTGTGGCGACCACCTCATTTGTTGCCAGGACCCACTAATACACTGATCCACCAGCTTGTGAAGGCGTCAGCGTAGGTTCAGTGACCACTGCTGTTGACCTTGACAAGCTGGTTGATCAGTGAATAAGTGGTCCTGGCAATAGATGAGGTGGTCGCCACAAGCTTGCAAGATTTCTTTTATTGATGGCAGAATAGGTTGACCATTGCTGCTGTATTGGGTATGACCACAGGTGTGCAAAAGATTTAATCCTATGATCTAGGTGCATTGCTAGGTGTAACCAGAAATGTACATATGATTGTGATCCCATGGTTCTGATCCTAATTTAAATAATGATGGTGGTCATACTGGAGTGTGATCATGGTTATGGATCATCATGAATCATCAGATGGAAGTGATCAGAAGTGTGATGACTGGTGACCACCTTGACGAAACATCATGCCTGGGTGTAATGTGATACCTTCATACCTCGACAGTACAGCCTGGGTGTGAATCATACGTGCTCACCTTGACAAAACAGCCTGGGTGTAACCATACCTTCACTCTTGGCAGTACAACCTGGGTGTAGATCATACGCGCATACCTCAACAATACAGCTTGGGTGCATTGTGGCTATACGTTCATACCTTGAATTCGACGTTTGGAATTATTCGTACCCTCATACCTTGACAATACAGCTTGGTGGCAAGCGCAATGACTGGGTAGAAAGGGGCCCTGGCCTCCTGGCTCACTAAGGACCTAGTGATGAAGGCAATGGCAGCCAGTGCAAAGCAGCACAGAATCGCACCCTGCCACAGCACAAATATGGTGGGTCACCTAGGGTATATAAATGAGCCTTTATTTTATTGGCTCACATACGTTACAAATGGCTCCTGCCTGTTGGAAAGAATGCACCCACTTGCAAGTGCACATCCCTTCCCTGCACATGGCCACGCACGTTACCAAATGACATCTGTGCTAATTCAATACCGTGATCATTGATTTCTACATGATTATTTCCTTTTCCTGTGCAAATGTACCATAGTATTGTAGTTATCAAGAAACGGCAATGTATTATAATACGTAGATATCAAGGAACGGCACTGTGTGGTAGCAATAACCCAGAGCATCTGCGATCTGCGAGATGACAAGCATCCAGGTTCCTGCGATGCGATCTGCAATCTGCGACGCAGATGCAGGTCATAGCAATATCCCAGAGCATCTGCGATCTGCCATCTGCGAGATGCATCTGCGTTGTGACAAGCATGCTGTTTTACCTGCCGATCAGCGATGGGCACTTCCGCACACTTGATCAGGAAGTCACTGGTTGTTGAGCTAAGGGACAGCTCCTCCAAGAGGTCGTCATCTCCTGTCAACTTGATTGTCTCCAACCATTTGAAAATTTCAGTGTACGCGCCGAGCCTCAAAATTGCCTGCACGCACACACACACAGCGAAAACGGTGTTTTCAACCTTGTCACAAGGTACTACTAGACGAAGAAAGGAAGGGACCGCACAAAGGCGGAGTTAGGGGGCCACTGGCTTTTACCAAGGCCCTGGCACAATCAATATCACACCACCCCCTGGCTTGTCGCCTGTGGGCATAGAGGTTCCCTATCGTTCCTTCTTAAAAGTTCTAACAGGTCAAGGACACAATTGCAGGGCCTGCTTATGCTTGATTTGGATATTGAAATAAACCAGGCTTTCTGTGTTTTTGTCCAGTGACACAGGCAGCAGCTAAATTGTGCAGTGTGTGAACCTGCCAGACTGCTGGTCAACTCCACGAGTTCTGACATCAGTTCTACTGTGTAACACTATTTCTCAAACCATCTGCCAGACATTATGGGCCATGCACACCTTGTAAGGTGTTTAGGGCTTGAAATTAAGGATTTAGGGTTTCAGGTAGCTCGCACCGTTGGCAGCTTGCAAGCAGCTTCAATAGCCTGCTCCAGAGTGCCTACCGTTGCGCCACTTGACGGGAAGCTGACACGGGGCAGTAGGCGCATCAGCTCGGGAGGGGGTGCAGGCAAAACCTGCTTGAAGCAACGGGTGGGTGGTGTGGTGGGCGCGCTGGTCCTGGTGCTGGTGCTGGTGCTGGTGCTGGTGGTGGTGGTGGTGGTGGTGGTGGTGGTGGTTTTCCTGTTCTTGCTGCCATTGACGCTGCTCCCTGGGGAGGTGGTAATTGCGCTACTCTTGCTGCTACTGGTGGAACCACCCTGCAGTCCAAATAAGAGCAATATACATGGGTGTGTATTAATAACCTAGATGCCTGTTTGTGTACCACTCGTAGCGTGTGGATGCAGTAGTCCTCATGTCGTGCTGCAGTTCATGAACTGCATGATCAAGCAGCCCTGGGCTGTATGATTGTACCTCAAATGCATCGGACCAGGCATCCTGTAAATTGGGGTACAAATTACAGTCAACTGACGCGCGAGCTAACTTGGGGTACAAATTACAGTCAACTGACGCGCGAGCTAAAGAGGGATGCAACGCCTAATCCTGGCCACAATTTCACAACCCATGCCTGATAAATACTGGTACCAGGGTCGCATCACCCTATAGGGTTTTCCTTTGCTGACCTGCTCCTGCTCCACCCTGGTGCACAGCGCCACCAGGTCCTCCTTCTCCAGGCACCGGCTGGAGTCAGCACCGGCATCACGCAGGTAGGCCTTGAGTGCAGACACAGGCTTCTGGGACCAGTCATTGGGGGGGTCCTGGCGGCTACCCATGGCTTGGGCAAGCGACAGGTGCCAGCCTAGAACAGAATGAGATGGTATGCTGTCCCTGATGTACTGCCACAATACTGCTGTAGGCCACTAAGTGAGGTGTAGAGAATAGTCAGTGGATAGTTCAGGTGTCTGCCCTCCTGGGCGAGGCTTGGGTGTAGGTTCTTGGCTAGGCTCTGCGTAGTTGCTTCACTAGAAGGTATTCTTGTACAAGAGCACCTTGCCTGCGCATGCAGAAACACGTTGTGTCAAAGAAGTACCACAGAGGTACAACGTCTAAAAGGATTTCCTATACAGTGGAAAACAGTGGGTTGCTTTAGTTGCTTGGCCAATGGGTGGTAATAAGAGACCTTCTTGAGCTAGGGATGGGACACCCACTGAAAGTCAAGGCCAGCAACCAGGTCAACAGTCGACTTGGCAAAGACAAACTTTGGTTATATTCGGTTATATTTGCAATAAAAGTGTTGGGTGCATGGTATGGGGGCTCCACACTGAGCCAATACCAATTGGGTGCTTTTGCATGCATATGAACGCATCCATGTGTGCATGCCATCTTGGTCCAGGCTGCAATATCTATACGTTGCTGCTTGCACCACCCTATGCTACTATGGTTTTCGAAACAAATTCAAACCACCATTGTTACCTCCGAGGGTGGAGACTAGCCACCTTCGACTGGCAACCTAGGGCAGTGTAGAGGGCATGCCAAGCGTTTGGCACGAGTTGAAGGAAAATACAGCTCGTCGATATGTTTGCGGTTTGTATCACGCAGTTTTGATCGCTGAAGTAATAACCACCGTCAAGCCTTACTGTTCGGGAAATAGGCTTTAGCTTCCGCCGTCGGGGCAACAGTGGCATCCACTTGGACGGGTCGACATGCATGCATGCAATATTGTGGAGGGTCAACCACCAAGCAGCCCAGACCATGGTGATACTCCAGGGGCCACCGCATTAAGCAAAACCGCCTGTGTATTATTCGACTCGAATAATCGGTTGAACATAGGCCAGCGTGGAGATGTAAACCTATGACCCTGGCATTGCCCAATTGCCATGTCATTCAACAGTGGCTTACCACCCACTCTTGAGGCTCAACTTCGGTACAACTGTGCCAAAAAAAAGGGAACGAACGAATGAGAATTAAAAGTTGCGCTATTTAGCACACCCAGTGCACTGTGGCACATGCAAACACCAAGTGACACATTCCTCTCCCAAGGTGTACAACCCGCAATCACTGCATACGACCATCGTGCTTGGAATTAGCTTGCAACAGGGCACAGGCAACAACCATGGAACAAAGCAACTCGCAACAACCCATGTAATAGATCACTCGCAACAACCTTGCACTGCCACCAGATAATAGGGCATCCCAACGCAACACACAACCACGGCATGCACCAAAGCAGTTGCAAAGCAGTGTAAAGATATATCAGAATTTTGCATGTGTATCTTCAAACATCCTGCCCTGATGGTTGTGGAGGCGCTTTGCCGCACATCTTTTTGTGCACCTTCCAGTGCGCCACCTGGCAGTCGCGGCTGCAGTAGCGACGCTGGTAGCAACCTGCAATCCATGGGGGGGAGCGAGACTCGTACCTGTGTGCAAAGGAGCAAAACCTGTGGCCTAGGGCCCAAGACTGCAACCCCGTCAGCCGTTTCAACCGGGACTGAGGTGTTTAGGGTTTAGGGGAAAGCCCTACACCAGCTGAGCTGGGAGCCTCGTCGCAGCCCCATCCATGCCTCACCAGTGCACTGTCTCCGCTTGCTATTGTGTTCAAGGTTTAGGTAAACCACGGTCATCTGCAAAAGTGATTAAAATGCCTGGTGCTCCCACCCCTTTAACCCCAAACCCTGCATGCCGCACCTGAGCACTGCCTCAGCTTAATCTTCTGCGCCCCTCTGACCCTCAAAAAGTGGTTGTGGTGGCCGCAATTGTCGCACATCTTCAGCTCACTCATGTCGGAGTAGCCGGCAAAGTGCATGTCAAAGGGGGGGTCAGGCATCCTGGCCACGTAATCAGCGTCAAATTTGAGCAGCCCCGAAGGATCCACCAGGCGTGCCACAATGCGCGCCTGCATGCAGGATCTGTCAGTATGTACAAAAATCCAAACATTAAACATATGCAAATGCATTGAGTGTAATAAATGCATGCACTCCATTCGTTAAATTGCATATGGCAGTTGACGTACTGGGTAGTTAACTGGTTACATGCATGCACTCCATTCGTTGAATTACATATGACAGATGACTAACTGGGTAGTTAGCTGGTTACGTATATGCACTCCATTTGTTAAATTACAAACGACACTTGACTAACTGGGTAGTTAGCTAGTTACATGCATGCTCCCCATGGGATTAGAAATGCCCGTATGCGAGTTATGGGGACAGGATGAAAACAACAATGTGCATATATGTAGTCCAAGCTGCAGGGCCTGTACTCACCCTAGTAGAGTAAAAGTCAACTAGTATGTTTGTGTTGAACAAAAATTTAAATAACATCCTCACTTAAATAAAATCATTTTGAGTAATCGTTGCTAATTCATATCAGCTGCGGGGCGCACCCCCCACCTTGACAGGCTTGCTGTGGCACAGCTCAGTCAGCTCCACCTACGATTTAATTTATATAATACACAAATATATACACATATATGTGTGCAGCTCCTGTGACGCTCCCTCACCTTACCTGGATTCCTGACGCAGGATGAATCCATGAACATTTCTAAGATAAATCATTGCTAAGTCATGTCAGCTGCGGATGCACGTCCCACCTTGACAGGGTTGCTATGGCACAGCTCAGTCAGCTCCTCCAGCGACTTGGGATGGATGCACAGCACCCCCAGCAGCACCTCCAGTGCCAGCTCCTGGACCTCCCTGCTTGGGTGCAGCATGTACTTGCGCAAGCGCGGCACCAGCAGCGGCCGCTGGGTGGCAAACGGCTCCGTCTGCGGCATGGGGGCGAGGTGATTAAATCAGGGTGTAAGCTGTAGGGTTTAAGCTGTAGGGTTTGAGGCAGGGAGGCAAGCGGCTCTGTCTGCGGCGGTGGACGGGTGGACGTTTTAAGGTTGAGGGTTTCGGGTTTTGGCGCCAGCAGCGGCCGCTGGGAGGCAAAAGGCTTGGTCAGTGGCATGGAGCCATGGTGATTATAGTAGGATTTGAAGTTTAGGGTTTAGGGTTAAATTGCCAGCAGCAGCCGCTGGGAGGCAAATGGCTCGGTCTGTGGCATGCATGGCATTGCGGGGTTGGGTTCTCCCAATCGCAAAAAGTGACCAGAGCCATGGCAGAGGGGGATGAAGGGAGGTAGCAGAGGGTCCCCGGGGCAAACCATAAGGCAGCATATTCGAAAGTTTACGGTTTAGCGGTGAGGGCAGCGGGAGCACCTCCCATTTTACCAGTTGAGCAGGCATCTTGGACAGCAGGTTCAATAGTTCAGGGTTTACAGTTACCGATTTGGGGTTTAGGGTGTAGGATCACCTCTCTTGTAACCAGTCGGGCAGGCATCTGGGACAGAAGGTTGAGCAGCGGTCGCCCAATTGTGGTGAACGCCATGACCACAAAGCCCTTGGTGCGTTCATCCGACTCGTGGTTGATGTAATCGGCAACCTCCTCATCGTCCCCAAGCTTGTCCGCGGCCCGCAGGATGATGGGGAGTGCACCAGCTGCTATCATGGCTGCAACAGGCAAAATATTAGGGTTTTAGGGTTTCATGCTTCACGTCATTGTCATCCCCAAGCGTATCCGCAGCCCTCAGTAAGGTGAGCTGTGTCCCCCGCTGCAATCATGGCTGCACCAGACATGCCATGCTGGCGTTGATTTGCAGCACATGCCCGAAGCCGGCGCTTGGCTGGAAAGCTTCGATTGTAGGGCATCAAATAACACAACTAAGGTTGTGGAGGCAAAATCCTGGCATATCACAGTGGCTCTTGCATATCACATGGCATTCTTTTATTTCACCACGCTGTGAAATGAAACAATGCCATTGTGAAATGCCAGGATTTTGCAAGAGTCTCAAATTTGAAGTGAGTCCGATTTTAAGTAAGCCACTGCAGATGAATGAAATAGCACCATGTGCGGATTATTCTAGTCTAGTCCCCATGCATGGGACCATACATGACATTGTCTTACACTTACCTGGTGCACACTCTGGCAGCGACACGGCAAGGTTGTGGAGGGTGCTCAGCGCCAGCACTGCATCGGGACCAGAGAAGCCTGGGCGGTGGGTGTCCAGTCGGGACAGCTCCCAGGAAATGGTGGCCACCCAGTCTTGGTTGGCACCTGCGGAGGGTGTGTGGGGAATTGGTGATAAGAAAGTACACTCCCAATCCCCATTTTTGATTGGCACCTGCGGAAGGTGTATGTGGGGGATTGGTGTCAAAAAGGGTACATTCCCAATCCCCATCTTGATTGGCACCTGCGGAGGGTGTGTGTGTGGTGGGGGACTGGTGGGAGATGGCAAGGGATTGTACTAGGTCAGGCTGAATGATTGCCTGCAGACACTGAGACTCTTTGCTTCGAGTTGGGGTATTGGGGACATTGCATGCGCAAAGATGCCAGTGAAAACCCTTGCCACCCTTGTCCATGCTGCTACTTAGGTCATCACAAGCATTCTAGCAGTCAGACCACACAGACCTACCCTAAACCTTAAATCCTAAACCCTAAACAGCGGCGCCACACAGACCTACCCTAAACCCTAAACCCTGTATCCTAAACAGCGGCGCCACACAGAGCTACCATGAGGACGGGAAACCATGATAAGACACCCCCACCCCCACCCTCTTAGATTTTTCTTTTTCTTCTTTTTCTTCTTTTCCTTCTTTTTGAGTTGGCAAACGGTGGCTGATATGGTACCACACTACCCAGTACACCCTGCGTCCCCCCCCCGGGCGCAGGTGGGCCCCACCCCTATTCTCAAACCCATTTTCACCCTCACCCCCACCCCCACCTGCAACCCCATCCACCTTCAGCCCCGCCATCCCCGCCTCCACCCCTGCCGATGGCGCAGTCCCATCATTGCTAAAAAAGGCCAGTGGGTCGGCCCCCGCCAAGTTGGCAACGCAGCACGCAGCCTTCTCTGCTACAAGGACTGCACTGCACCGCGTAAGCTCCTTCAGGCGAGGCCCAATGCCTGCAAGGAATTATTTACAATAAAGTAAATGAAAGTGTTGCTAAATAATAAGTTGACATTAGACAACCGCATGCGCAGCACCGTGCGAGCTCCTTCAGGCAAGGCCCAAGGCCTGCAAGGAATCATATACATCAAAGTAATTCAGTTGTTAGTTGTTTATCAAGATAATGGCGTTAACGTTAGGCTAATGCACTGCACCGTGCCAGCTCCTTCAGGTGAGGCCCAATGTTTGCAAGGAATAATATATAAAATGATAGATCACTTACTTCCAACTGGGAGTGAAAACGGTCAGCAGTGGCTGCATGCACTTGGTTGGGGTTTAGGGTTTAGGGTTTTAGGTGCAGAGCCAGCTCATGGCCCTTTTAAAGTTGAGCCAATGTCCATCGCTTGACCCTTTAGCTGTATTCTGTGACACGTTTGTAACACGCATGCATGCTGAGCACCACATGCTTCGATGGGCTTGTGGACGCTGAACAAAATGCTTGGGTTCCGGTTTTGTTGCAAAACCCCACACCCCGCAAACTCTGAACCCTAGACCCTGCACCCCTTGCTGCGCATCCACCCACCTGCCTCCACGAGTTTCTTGTATGCTGCACCTTGGGCGTGCATATCGTCCAACATGTTCTGTATCGCCCTGAGGGCGTGGCCGCAGCGGAAATCTCGCTGGGATGGGTCCAGGGGGTTGGGTCCCAGGGGGTTGAGGTACAACATCAGCAATGTGTCATCCACGATCATGTCAGCTATCTGCAGGGAAAGGACAGGCACATCAGGGTGTGATCGGACACAATCACGGTGTGATCAGATATAATCATGGTGTGATCGAAACATCATCAGGATATACAGGCACACCCAAGGGGTTGGTGTATAACAACATCAATGTGTCATCCACGATCATGTTAGCTATCTGCAAAAGGTTGGTGTGTGATGGGACACACTCAGTGTGCAATCAAATACATCAGGGTGTGATCGGGTGTTTGTGCACAGACACACCAATGAACATATAACCATGACCACGTCGGCCAGCTGCAAGGAAGAGAGGGTGATCTTTTTCAAGGGGAGGGAGATCTTGTTGCAAATAGGGCCTATTGCAATAACACGATTTCCGGGAATACGGGGGATTGTGACAATATCATAATGCGGCCAAACAGATATTATATAATAATATGAGCCGCAGCATTAGTGGGTACAATTGTTTTGTGCTATTGGTGACCACCTCAAGGCGGGATTGGGAACTTGCACAAATCCGGATCGAATATTTTGAGGCAGTTTGGGTAAGGAGGTCCCCAAGGGATGGAAGGCATCGTGCCTGGGGCACGCAGGGGGCGATGGTGACCCTCATTTCTAATCATTTCCAATCAAAGCAACCTACCTCTCCACCATACTTTGGATGCGCCACGTACAGCCCCAGTGCATTGTACAGGGTCTGCCACATATCGTCCTCGGTGTTATGCCCCAATTGCGCAAACTCGCTCTTCACCTGGGGATGGGATCATGGGATGAGCACAAACACCTGGGGATTGGATCATGTGATTAGCCCCCAAAACACCATGGGTACCTCAACCACATGTGTTCACCCGTTACCCTTTAGATCAACCGACCAGAGACAGGGAGATTATAAGCAACCGAGGAGTCACCCATAAAACACACTCCCACTGGTATGTAACCACTCGACAACCCTGTATTGGGACTTGCAATGCTATGTATGCAGCCAGCTGTTTCACACACACTTTTCCTACAAGTTACTTAGGGGACCTATGTAACGACCCGTTCCTCGCACCTTATCCAGGCATTTTGCACGCAACTCACTCAGGAACCCTAGTATCACCCCCTAATTTGCACCTCATCCAGGCATTGGCGCACAATTATCAGGAACCCTAGCATGAACCCCTTCTTCGCACCTTCTCCAGGAACTTGGGCTCGGTGCTGACGGCCAAATCCCTGCGGGCGTTGGAGTCCAGCACATTGGTCAGCACCTCCAGTGCCTGCCGGCAGATCATCCACTGAAGGCCAGCCAGTGTGGAGACTCCATCCGCACGCGCCCTGCTGTGCCCTTCAGAAAAATAAATCACATGTATTCCAACCTGGAAATAAGCTACTTGTCGAGATTTAGCAGTCAAACTGGACTTGAGTATGTAGTTATCCAGCTGCACAGCCACTGCTGTGTCCTGCAGGGGGGATATCACATACAACTCACACTGGAAATAAGTATATACTTTTCGAAATTGAGCAGTCACACAAAGGTTATTTCATTGGGTATTTCATTTCCATCCGCACGCCCAATGCAGCGCTGTCCTGCAGGAGGGGAAGTCGCATATAAATCAAGCTGGAATTAGCTAGCCAAAGCTGGCCATGCGTACTCTTGTTGCTCCATTTTCACCTATTTTGCGCCCTGCAGTGGGTGGAAGTCATGAAGTAATATTGATGGAGTATCCAAGATTAAACTTGCTCTCCTAGTGGACCACCGCCATCCAGGGTGGAGCCATCCAGGATGCAGTGCAATGGCTAATGACGTTGGCCAGGAAACCAGACTTCGCAACCCCCAAGCCCTGCAAGAGCATGGCCTGCGTGCTTTTCTTGCATGAGTGGATGGCAGGTTTAGGGTTTAGGGTGTTGTGATAAAGTGCTTCCAGCTTCTTGAGGACCCTCGTCCTAGTCAGACTGCTAACGTCATACTGGTGTTTGGGTGCGTATTCTCCAGCTTGAAACCACAGTATGTGGGAGGCAAAGTCTACGCCAGGTGTGGTTATGTGCACTGCACCCAATGACGTAAAATCTGGTGACAAAGGCAATAGATGTCATTAAACATGGGTGTAGTTGCAGGTGTGACCATGGATAATGATTGGTTGTGATCGGTGTATCAATGTAAATTTGATGAAATGCAATGCGACGCACAGGTGTGACTATGGGTGTACATTATACATCCATACCTTGACAATACAGCTTGGTGGTGAGAGGGATAGAAGGGTAGAAAGGGCCTCGACACCTTGTGAGGGCGGTGACCAGCCCACTTACACTCAATGCATAGCAGCACAAGACAGCACCCTGCACAGCAGCACCACAGCACAGAAGTGTCAAATCCATGGGTGTGAGCACGGGATGATCTGAATACCAATCGATGCAAAGCAACACTTGATTGTCCCTTGCATACCACAGGCCTGGCGCCATAATTAGCCGATGCGTTGAATGCAGGAGGGCCGGATGTTCCGTGCACATGAGGACTGTATGCATGACAGATGCCAATACAAATGCGACGAGGGTGGCCCTCACCCGGGTACACTTGAAGTGGTTTAGTTTTAAATTTGTCATCAACTTCCTGTCCACGCATGTACGATGTACGCGGCAGAGATCTGGTCTGGGGTCCGAGGATGCAACGTCGACCGGTTTTGAAGAAATTGGCACAGAATTGAGACAGGCTTCTAGACAGCATGGGGCAACAACACGACCACTGTGGCTGTCATACCTCAACCGACGCCATCATACTTGAGACGAGGAGTTTAATTATTTATCTATTTAGACATTTGTTTGTTAATTTGTTTGTTTATTTATTTCTATTTATTTGGCAGACCAACCTGGCAGTCAGAAATCGGCTCCCTCAGGCGCTTGGCCAGGAAGTCTGTGCAGGTGGGGCTTGCAGCCAGCTCCTCACGGATGTCATCATCGCCCGCGCAATCCTCCAGCCATGACAGGATGGACGTGTAAGCTCTGGCCCGAATGCTTGCCTGCGCACACACAGCAGCTGGTAATCACAATCACGACCACATACCCACTTGCAACGGCGGTCACGGGTGCAACTGCACACCCTGCCGTAACAGGGCTTTGCTCACGCTGGAATAATTTAAAGAATTGTTTTTCAAAAAAAATTTGAAAAAAAATATGAAGACCAATCCTGTCAGATGGCACAGGCAGTAGGCACGCTGTTTTAGATTTTGACTGTTAGTCCTGCCATAAAATGGGCACGAGCAAAAGCATTGGTTTTACACTGCTTTTAACCAACTGACCAGCAGCACGGACCACTCGCTTTAGGGTTTAGGGTTTAGGGTTTAGGGTAGCGCGCACCGTTGGCACTCTGCTGACAATTTCAATCGCCTGCTCCACAGTGGCTACCGTTGCGCCACCTGGCGGGACACCCCCAACCATTCTCAGCAGGATCACCAGCTCAGGTGGAGGTGGGGGCAGAACCTGCTTGAAGCGGCGTGCAGGTCCTGCGGTGGGTGCGCTGCTGGTGGTGGTGGTGGTGGGGGTGATGGTGGTGCTGATTCTGCCCCTGTGGCCCCTGCCAGGCCTTGCTGGGAAGGTGGTGGGTGTGCTACTGCTGCTGGCGCCACCCTGCAGTGTAATGGAGGTGTGCAGCGGTGTTCATATAGCCAGGGCAGGTGCTGTGGCGCCACCACGCAGCGTTGGTGATCGCAGCTTGGATGCAAAAGGATTAGCACCCTACAACTTTACCTGTCATACAGTAAAAGCAGCCCTGCTCCAATTCTCGCTGCTCGAAAATACCCGGCATAGCTGCATGTGGGGTTAGGGTTAGGGTTTTCCTTTGCTGACCTGCTCCTGCTCCACCCTGGTGCACAGCGCCACCAGGTCCTCCTTCTCCAGGCACCCGCTGGAGTCCGCTCCAGCATCACGCAGGTAGGCCTTGAGTGCAGACACAGGCTTCTGGGACCAGTCGGTGGGGGGGTCCTGGCGGCTACCCATGGCTTGGGCAAGCTAGAGATGCCTGGTTGGAGCTTGTAGTCTTCTATATAACAAGGTGGAGGTGCTGCGCCTGCTTTAGTGTTACACCACATCCACAGCCCATTGAGGTTGGTGCGTAGGGAGTCTGGTGCGGGTTGGTGCTGTGGGCGGTGTTTGATTGTTTCACCCCAGAGAAGAGGGCGCACCTTGTACAGCTAGCCTGCACATGCAGAAACCAAGGTGGGGCGTCACAACAGTACCAAGGAATAACCATGTACTTCTTCGACTTAATATAAACCGAACAAGCAGTGGGTTGCGGGGGTGGTGGCCCCAGAGTCGTGTGTCAGTCAGTGCGCACTCCAGTGCACTGCATGTGAAGAAGCCCAGGAGTGGTCGACAGGCGAAACCACACCAATATGCAACGGGCATTCCCAGCGATGCCTACCAATGCTTTGGTAAGGGAGTTTTCTCCCTCCGAGCCGTTGGATTGTATGTCGTTTTTTCATGCATGCATATGTGGGCATCCAAATGTGTGCATGCCACCTGCCAGATCTACGTTGCCGCTCTCACCACTCCAAGCCACTATGACTTCCGGGAAAGACATAAAAAGCATTATCACCACCTACGAAAGCGCGGACTGTCTCCGCTATAACTGGCAGCAATAACGAGGGCCACACTATTGCCTAGCTTTGGCCCAACCTAGAAACAACTTGTGGCAACTCCGTGGGGGACTTGGTTGCGAGTTGTATCAAGTGTCACCATATAACACCTGGACACGAAAGCGAAAAAGCCTATTGTATGGGAAAAATAGAACAAACTTCGCCGTGGACTCAGACAGGGAACGCACAGAGGCGTAGTTAGGGGGCCACTGGCTCGCACCAGGGCACCACTCCAGCCAGAATCTCACATGGAGACAGAGTCCAGACAGTCAAGTGGCACCAGTACAGGCAGCGACCACTGGTAGGGGCCAGAGCAGTTAGCAGGTACCCTAGCCTATAACGCTTTTTTGCTTTCTGGCGAGGTGGAACACGCCCTGTTGTGTGTGTTGTGCCTGGCTGTTTCCTGTGGGCGTTTTGTTTCTTTTTTCTTCTATAACCTGCGTACTAGCCCACCAGAATCCTTTGACTTATCACACCCTGCCGATCATCGTGAATTTCAAGCAGTCAGTTGAGCGATGCTCGGTGACCTGACCAACTGCATTGAACACGGTGCACACTGCAAGGCTTTGCATATACACCCGACCTCTGACTTGTGCAAATGCGACACACCGCATATGAGCAAGTAGCTCTGTATCTGGTACAAAGGTCTCTAGGTGTACAACTGCGCATTGCATGTTGGGCCTCAAAACGCAGACATTGCACCATGTGCAAGTTGCACGTGGAACTAGCTCAGCGACAAAGTACTGCAACGCACCATCACGACACCAGTTGCAAACCAGTGGAAATAAATCAGATTCTCGCACAAAATGTGCTGCCTCAACTGTCCACAGCAGGACTACTCAAACAAGACCCACACCTGCCGCACCATAGCAATCAGACGTGCACAGGCTGGAAACCCAGGAACAATAAACAGGCAGCAACCTGCCTCAAAAGAATGACCAAGCCCTTCAGGGCTCCTCCTAGGCACAACAACTGCCCACAGAAAGCAAACGCACAGCAGTTCCAACAACCTCAAACGAACTCCCACAATCAATACTACAGTGTAATCCCTCCACCCTCCACCACGCCGTGCACAGCTGCCCACCACGTTGCCCACAAACTGCAGACCCTCCCCACCCGCTGCAGCCGGCCATGCGCTAACACTACCACAACCTCACTTGCGGCGAGGCGAGTAGCGGTCGTAGCTGGGGCTGCGCCTGGACCTGCCTCCGGAGCGGGAGCGCGAGCGCCTGCGGGAGCGTTCCCGGCTGCGGGACCTTGAAGGGCTGCGCCGCCTGGGCGCGTCGTCGCGGCGGGACGCATATGTGCTGCCGCCGCCCCCGTAGGCCGCTGCAGGCGCCGCCACAGCAGGCGCGCCGTACGACTGGCTGGCAAAGGTGGCGCCGCCACCGCCGCCGTAGCTGCTGCAACCACCAGAATCAGAGTCAGAATTTTGCAAAGGGAAGCAGTGAAAATGAGGCAACCCTGATGGGTGGGCCCCCCGCATGCAAAGACACTGGGGCCAACAGACCGTCGGTCCTCTGAAAATTGTTAGCACATGTGGCAGTATTGGACTACCAAGGGAAAAGTATCAGTGACAAGCATGAAGCAGAAGATATAATAACACCAAACAGGCTGGGTCAGAAACCCCATGAATACAGCATAGAAAAAGAGGTGTTCGTCACCTCCTCCGCCTGCAATTCATCACCTGCCACCACCGTAGCTGCTGCCACCCCCGTAGCTGCTGCCGCCGCCATAGCCGCCGCCACCACCACCACCACCATAGCGGGAACCGCCACCGCCACCCCCATAGCCGCCGCCACCACCACCGCCATAACCGCCGCCGCCGCCACCACCACCGCCGCCCCAGCGCCCTCCGCGCCCACCACCGCCACCGAATGACTGCATGTTGGCCAGCTCAGGGGGCACAACCTGCAATAAGGAGGATACAAAGAGGGGTCAGGAGTTGGACCAGGATGGTATTCCTTACTGGGCAGGCTGGTGCAGGCGGTGGAGTGACAGGAAAGTAGCCATGGGCTCTCATTGCTGCCCCAGGTGCATGTAGCAATCAGTGCGCAGTGCACCACCCCTGACACCCAGGCATCCATCCACGCGCACTGCCAAACCCCTGCACAGAACTAGTCACCTCAACACCCTAGACCTTCAACCCAGGCACGCCAACAGGACACCCCCGCCTGACCGACCTGCCCACCATCAAAGCATGGACAAATTGCCATGTGCACAGCACACACCCTGGTGAACCTAAACCCTAGACCGGGTGCCTGGCCTCCCTGCGCCGCCAGCCTACCTGCCCCGCCTCGCGCATCAGCGTGGACAGCTCCCGCGCGTACTTGCTGTCCTGGGGGGTGAAGAAGGTGTAGGACTCGCCGGTGGCGCCGGCGCGGCCCGTGCGCCCGATGCGATGCACGTAGTCCTCCACGCCGTTGGGGAAGTCGTAGTTGATCACCGCATTCACATTAGGCACATCCAGCCCACGAGCGGCCACGTCAGTGGCCACCAGGATGGGCGTGCGCCCATCCTTAAACGCTGCCAACACATAGTCGCGCTCCGACTGCTTCTTATCCCCGTGGATGGCCGCTGCGCGGAAGTCCCTGCCCAGCGAGTAGGAGATCTGGTCGCACATGCGCTTGGTGGAGGAGAAGATGATGATCTTGGAGCCGGGCGGCTTGGAGCGCAGGATCTCCATGAGGCGCGCCATCTTCTGGCCGCTGTTCTGCATCACGTCCACCGTCTGCCGAATGGCCTTGTTGGCCACCAGCTTGGAGTCCACGCCGCCGATGAAGATGTGCACGGTGCGGTGGCGCACAAACTGGGCGGCGATCTGGCGCACCTGTAACATCGCAAGGAAGCAGTGGATTGGTACAAGGTTTCAATTTGGGTTTTGAATTAGGTACTCTTCTTTGCGCCTGTTAAAACGCAAGGTCCACAAGGGAAAGATAGTCACAGTCTACACCCTGCTGCTGCAGGTGGACTGCATGCTGAAAGGTGCTTCCGCACATGTGCCATAAGGAGTTGAACAAGTACGCTGTTGACGTTTTGTAGCGCACCTCCTTGGGCCAGGTGGCGGAGAAGAAGAGGGTCTGGCGGGTGTCCGGCAGCGTGCGCACAATGCGCTGGATCTGGGGCTCAAAACCCATGTCAAGCATGCGGTCAGCCTCATCAAGCACCAGGTAGGAGACCTGCCCCAGCCGGATCTGGCCTCCCTCCAGGAAGTCGTTGAGGCGCCCGGGTGTGGCAATGACGATCTGCACGCCGTAGTTGAGGTCGCGGGCCTGGGGGCCCTTGGGTGCACCACCGTACACGCACCTAGTGGAGGGGGGAAGGGGGGGTGAGCAAGGGGAGAGGAGTAGGCAGGGGGGACAAGGGGGAGGGGGATGGCGGGTGGTGGTGGGCATGTGGTGCAGGTGGGTGGGCAGTTGCAAGGAGTACAAGGTGGAGGGGGAAGAGGGTTCGCAGCCTGGGCTGAATGGTGGTTCAGCTGCGGCGCTTCCTTACGTGTTCTTGATGCCAGAAGACCTGCCAAACTTGTCTGCCTCCTCCTTAATTTGCACCGCCAGCTCCCTAGTTGGTGCCAAAACTAACAGAGTGGGGCCGGCACGCGGGTCTTTCCGTGTCTGTTGGATATGCATCATTCCGGGCAGCAGAAACCCACAGGTTTTCCCACTTCCGGTTTTAGCAATCGCAACCAGGTCACGCCCTTGGAAAGCAACAGGCCAGGCTTGTGCTTGGATGGGGGTTGGTGCTTTGAAACCAACCTTCCTGATCTGGAACACAAGGTGGGGCAGTTTTCAGTACTCCAGGTGCGATTCAGCAGGGTGGGGCCTCGCAGCGCGGTCCTGCCTCCAGCGCCGCACGCTCCAAAGGGCGTGCCACGCCATCAGCAAGCGCGCCTTGAGGGTCCCCCAAACAGGGATGCCAGCAAAGGCTCTGGGCACAGCCCAGGCCTGGACGCGAGCCCAGGCGTGAGTGCCATCAGCAAGTGCGCCTTGAGGGTCCCCAAAGTGGGGAGCTCCCCACAACAGGGGGCTGGGCAGGGGCCCAGGTGTGTGATGCCAGTGAGGCTGGTGCCAGGTTACTCTACCTCGTCCAAGATATCCCTAGAGAAGCCAGCTGCCTCAAAGGACTGCATGGGTTCAGGGACGTTGTCACCGGTGACTTGGAGGTCGTGCTGGCGTTTGTAATCTGCAGACGACCCGGTGGTGTTGGTGTAGTCCTCAGCAGCAGCAGCAGACATCCCATTGGTGTAGGGTGCCTGCAGCAGATCAGGAGGGTTAGCAAGGCGTCCACAAAGACAAACCCACGGTAAGACTCAATACAACGTTGTCAACGGGAGTTTGCAAAGCAGAAGCGCCCTGATCACAAGATTAGGTTTTCCTACATGCATGAGGGATGATCCCCCAGATCCACGGTGGAGGAGAACTAGAGGTTGTGGCACAGCTTGCTTGCACAAGCAGAAGCAGGAAAAGCAGGTTTCTCAAAAACCTGCAAATACAACGCACCGGTGCTGCTGGCTGGCCGCCAGGTCTGTCATAGGTGGTTTCGTTTGTGTCCTGGTTCCAGTAATAGACAACGTCTGTTGCAGAATCGTAGAGGGCTTGCCACGGGACTGGCAAAGTGGGGTCGTCCCTCCTCACGGGCGCCATGTTTGGAGGTAGTTTTCGCTGTTGGGCAAAATTCGCGCAAATTAGCCGGAATTTTGAGGTGGGGCGAGACCAGACAGCGAAGAGTTGGGTAAGTGCCAACGTTTTGCTAATAAGCTCTGTCAGAAGGTATCTCGCCACTGTTTTGATGTGCTTCAAAGTCCCGGCTAGGCTGCTGCGATCAAGAATGTGCAGGATCTGGTGGTGGCTCGTGCCTTTATGAAGGGGTGGCAGGCCGCCTTTGCACATAAATCCACCCCTCTTGAGAAAATTAATGTGCCCCCCTTTACAGGGCGATGAGCTGAAAACAGGCAAAAAACAACCCAAACACCGCCTATGTCCCCTCCGCACTTGCAGTCATCCGCGTTAGTTTGCAAGGCACAACAGCTTTGACAGCGAGCGACCTTCTTAAACGGTGTGGGGCCCTCAGGATGTTCTGTAGAGACCAAACTGCCAGGCGGGCTGCCTGAAGGCCCCTTTCGTTGGCCACTTGTTGCCTGTTGTGTCACGATAATGGGGTTGAAGCATCTTGTTGCCATCGAGTATGGCAGCTCCCCAATACCCGGTGGTTTCAAGTCTGTAAAGTCACGGTGGTTACGTGAGTACGAAGAGGAGCAAAAGGCAAAGGAAGAGGCAGAAAGGGTGGCAGCTCAGCAAAGCAAGGAGGCTGAGCAAGCAGGGCAGCTTGACGACAACCAGGCAGAAAGACCAGGAACATCAGAGCAAAGAGATGGTCAGCATGCAGAGAAAGCTGACCAAAGTGGAGACAAGGAGACTCTCCCTTGCAAAGAGGTACTTCAACTGACACTTATGACAGTTCCAGTTACAGCTTGAAGGTTGATGTCAGCACTGACCTCGCAAGTAAATAACATGCTGAATATGTTCTACCCTTTGTGTATACAGGAACCAGCTGGGCCCAGTAAACCTCTGCAGAAGGAGCCTCAACCTCCTTTGCGGGAGCATCAAGACGAAACAAAGCCCTTCACCAGCGGAAGGGCTGCACCCAACAAGAAGCCAGATATACTGGAGCCCTTCAGCTCCAGCAACCTGAAGGATGCAGATATGCACGACCTGCTGGGTGACGCCACTGTTTTGCAGAGGTAGGCAATGGGTCCCCTTCATGGTTTGGATTTGTGACACCGGCCTCCCTAAGTGACTGTCAAGTGTAACTGACTGGCTTCTTTGCTGCAACAGGCGAGTGGTCAGCTCCACTTCCGCAAGGAGAGAAGAGCTGAAGAAGAGCAGCTTGCTGGTCAGGGAGCACAGCACCAAAGCAGTGCGCAGCCAACAGCAGCCAACCACCGCAAATGATGCCAGCAAGCAGCCGGGGCAAGACAAAGAAAAGGATGCAGACAAGGACAAGGACAAGGATGGGCAGAAGGCGCACCACCTGGAGAAAGCCTCGCGCAGCAAAGCAGTCAAGCAGCGCCCACTCAAGCACCACAGGGTGGCGGCACTCACCTCCAGCGAGGAGGACTCCACCAGCAACAGTGAGCAGGATGAGACGCCCAAACCCCCCAAGAAGTACAAGCACAGGCAGGAGGGCAAGAACTCGCCCGATGAGGATGCATACAGGAAGGACTTGTCCAGTGTGGTGCAGACGACTGGTGACGTGAAGCACGTAGACCAAGCAAACAGCACCCGCCCCAAGCAGGAACACCTGGATGCGGCACACTACCAGAACAGCAAAGCAAGCACGCAGGTAATTTGTGCTTGCTATCGCATCTGTTGCCCGCAATAGGGTTGCCTTGCACTGGTAGCTACAACACCTTGCATGCCCTAGGCTGGATGCTAGTACAACAGTGGCCACAAGCCATGCACTGCTGCCTTTCATAACCCGCTGCCAGCTGTCAAATTTGGATAACCGCTGTCACCAAGGTGTACCATGCGGTGCTTGACCAGAGGTTTCTGTCCAGGTGCAGCAAGACCAGACAGAGGAGCACACAGATGCGTGCGGGCGAGCAGTCACCAGCAACCCCGAGGTCAGCGGGTTTGTGCCTGTTGAGTACTGGGGCCAGGGCTGCAAGGAGCCCGAACCGCTGGGCGAGGTGTACCTGGCTGTGTGCAAGAACTTCAACCAGCTGTGGCAGATGGTGCGGCAGCGGTTTGGGGACCGCTTCCCCGACGACTCCAGTGTCCGCCTGGTGTACAAGGATGGGGATGGGGACTGGCTGCTGCTGCAGGCAGACGACCCCTGGCCCCTGGTGCTGTCCAGCGCACAGAAGCTGCTCCTCACAAGCAAGTGAAGTGGGGTTTTGCGCAGGCTCCAACCTTGCTGTTCTTATGTACTGATTTGTATGCTCTTGTGACGACAGACCTCTCGAGGACCTCTCAGCTTGCCTTTTGCTATGCTATGTTTTGGTTGCAAGAACTGCTAGATAGCGCCCCCCTTTGTTACTTATGCCCAGCTGCTCTCCCCAAGTGAGTTGCCTTATATGCGCAGCAAACTAGTTTCCCCTGTTTTAAGTGCCACAGCTAATTTCCAAAACTGCAAGTGCTAGCACTTTGTGCCACAAATGTGAGCCGCAACGTTGTAATTAGTACCCTACGTGAACAACTGAGTGATGCAGTTGCCACAGCTACCTGGCTGAGTGCATGCGTATCCAGCTGTGTGTTCAGATGTTGACTCACAGCGATATTGCATTGGCACACACGCAATATTGGCTGGAGGCTTGGAGTGGTTGCGGCAGCACCCTCAATTGCTCAGCTTTTGCTTAGGAGGCAATTGAGGGTGCTGTTGCCTGCTAAGGAAATCAATACAGGGTTGGTGTGGGTTGGGTTTTAACCTCTGCAAGTTCACCCAGCGAACCACCAGACTCGGTGAAGTCTGCATGCCGCATAGTACTACCATCGTACTCTGGTGTCCGATCTGTCAATCGCATATGCATTAGCAGTGGTAACCATGGCTTAAGTCTCATACCATGCACGGTAACAGCACAGTGTGTCAACTGTCAACAGCGTTGTTGCAGTGGGTTCTTGACAAGTAACTTACAGACTCAAGGATCTCCCTGCTATACATAAACCATTACGCAGGTGGTATGTATCAATAATATACAAGCAAAGCTGCTTGCTCAGCGAGGATGCAGCTTCACAATGTGCTGCCACCTCACATGCATCCAGCTGTATACAATCCACCGTTTTCTCCCAAAAGAGTGCCGCTCAACGCCAAAAGTAGGTTGAGTATGTCAAAGCGAAAACAGCTGCGTTGCAATCCTTTGTTGCGCGTGCGTTGGAACTTGTAGCATCACAGTTTCAGTTTGGGGGCGGAAAACAAAGCAGCAACAACACAGTTTGGTAGGGCGCACAACATAAAAGTATTGCTTTTATGGACAGCCACAAGAATTGAATCAGTTTAGCAAAACCTCAACACCCTGCCTGCAACCAGCAGCACCGCAGTACAACAAGTACAACAAGCGCCAGAGGAAGAGAGCAAAATCCCGATAAAAATAGTCCACACAGTCCCTAGGCTAGTGTGGCGCAACCAATCAAAGACCCATCAATAATCAGTGCAAAAACAGAGCCACAGTTCTGAACAGAAAACTGCTGCAAAGTGCAGGCAGCCTGGAAGGCAGGCACAAACAAGAGTTGGTTGGTTCTGGTCAGTAGAAAGGCCACTGACAGACCACAAGGGTGCAAACCCACGCTACCCAATGCCCGGGCACAGTAAGAAAGTACAAAAGTCAGACAGTCATCAACACACCCCAGCGGTGCTCCGCTTGCCCAATAGTAACGTCTTCTTCCTTTTCGCAGCAGCATGCATCATCTGCTTACATTCCATGCGACATCCCGTCCTGCAGGAAGCAAATAAAGTCGAGTAAATAGCCAGTCTTGATGACGCCACAACGCGCGCAGCAATGGGTGCAGGAGTGCAAACCCTTTCGAAGCATACATAGTAGGAAAGCATAAGCAGCGCTTCTCAAGCAGTTGCGGCGAAAGGTCAAAGGCAAGCAGTGGTAGCAGGCGTACCGTTGACAACAAGCCGCTGCTCACTCCTGGCATGGCCTGGCTCACCGCCAGCCCGTTGAGCAGCGCCCCTGCGTTGCCCAGGCCAAACTGCTGCTGCTGCAGCAGGCTCGCCGACATGCCACCGGCGCCGCCGAGGCCCGCCAGTGCGTTGTTGCCCCAGGGGTTCCAGGCGGCGGTGCCTCCGCCTCCCAAGACCGAGGCAGGGAAGGCTGCTGAGCCTGGAGGAGGGAGAGCAGGGGGGTTAGTTGTTGCAGCTGGATAGGAACGCACTAGTGGCATACACTGGGGAAAGCAGCAGACAGAAAAGGTTGTGCAAAGAGAAAAAAAGAAACAGGAAAAGCAACTTGTACAAAATACAAAGCGAAAAGTGCAGGCTTTTTAGGGTTTAGGGCAGAGAAAGTGCACTTGCGCACCGAGGGGGCAAACAAATGGCCTACATAGAACAACCACAGCAGGGGGGGAGCAAGGGCAGGTGTGGGTGCGCACGCACCATTGCCCCAAGCTGCCGCGGACTGGTTGTTCATAGCCTGCTGGCTGCTCTGCACCTGGCTGGTGACGATGCTCAGGTTGTCAGCAGAGGGGTTGCTGCTCCTGTGAGAAGCAAAAACGGTGGCGTTAGCAAAACTGGAGCAAGGAGGACAAGGAAAGAGGCTATGCAACAGGGCAGGGGAAAGCACGTGGCAGTGCAGGCAAGTTAGTGGCTTGCACAGTGCACGGTTTGGGTTGTGGGCTTACCCTGCGGGCCAGGAGGGCTGCGCGGCTGCGTACAGGTTGTAGGGCCACAGCCCAGACAGGTAGGGGTTCTGGCCCTGGGTCCAGTTGACCGCCGCCTGCAGCTGCGCCGCCTGCTGAAGGGCAGCGGCCTGCTGGAGCTGCTGCGCCTGCTGCTGCAGCATCTTTTGGGCTGCCGCCTGCTGCACCACCGCCTGCTGCTGGCCCGCGGCCGCCGCCACGGCAGCGAAGTTGAGCCACTCGGCCTGCGTGTTGGGGTTGAGCGCCGCGGGGTTGGGCGCGGCGGGGCCCCCGGCGAAGGGCTGGAAGCTGGCGCGGGCTGCGGCGTCAAGCTTGGCATTGTGCGCCTCGGAGCTGAGGGCCAACAGGCTGGCCTCCATGGCGTCCGAGCCCATGGGAAGGGGCTCGGAGGCCCTGCTGCGCACGCGCCTGCCGCCGATGCTGCCGTCATCCAGAGCCTCCTCCACCCTGGTGTGGGTGGGGAGGGCCCCGGCGTCGGCGCCCAGGAGGTTGAGCCCCAGCTGGGAACCCAGGAGGGCGCCCGCCAGCCGGCTGTCTGCAAAGGGTGCGCCTTGCTGCAGCTGGGTGAGCTTCTGCGCCATGGAGTTCATGCCCACCTGGCTGAGGGGGTTGACTGCCAGGGCATTGACGGGCAGCACGGATCCCATCAGGGGGTTGGCTGCCACGAGGCTGGAGATGGCTGGGCCCTTCTGGAGGGCTGCTGCGCTGGCGCTGAGCGCGAGGGCTGGGTCCATGAGCAGGTTTCTGAACTGGCCGGCGTACGCGGAGGCCGCTGCCGCTGCTGCGAAGCCAGCTTGCTTGGCGATCTCAGCGGCGGCAGTCTCCTGCTCGCGGGCCTGGGCGCTCTTGTTCTTGCGCCTGCCGGCGCCCACAGGGACGTTGCGAAGGGTGCCTCCTGCTGTCCAGTACCGTTGGCACGCCTGTGGCACACAGCAAGCAGCGAGTCAGCGAAAGTTGATCCAGTGCCGTCGGCAAATTGGCACGAAGGGGTACACAAGTCGGCAAATTGAGGCAGATTCTGTCCATAGTCACCCCAAGTGACGAAAATTGTGCGGTATTCAGTGCGGGGTGTGGTGGTGAGGCCACCGGTGGTGCTCATACCTTGCAGAAGTATCTGGGCTGCTTGACGTTGTAGTTGTTGTAGTAGCAGAATTTGGTGTTGTCGGAGCAGCAGCGGGGGCACGTTGCCACGCCGGTGGGCCGAGGGAGCTTGGGCTTGTCGCCCTTGGCGCCTGCATCCTCCTCGTCGGGCTCGCATTGCTCCTCGAGCAGCGGGGCAGCGGCCTGGGCCTCTGGAATGCTCTCCTGGGCCTGCCCCTCCCCGGACTGCACCCCCGTCGTGGCAGGCTCATCCGACCCGCTGCTGCCGTCGGGCGACTCTGAGGCCTTGTTGTCGTCGCTCTTCTCGGTGATGCTGTCTCCGGAGGTGCACTCGCCCGAGGAGGAGCGAGGGTAGCCGTTGTGTCTGGCTGCCTGGGATGAGCCTTGCGTGGTGTGGACCCCCTGCACGATATCAAGGGCGTAATTCAGCACGAGAGCGCGAAAAGGGCCGGGATGAGAGCGCAAAGCGCGAGGGTTGAGGACAGGCAGGCCAAAGGACGCACATTGGCCAGGCATCGCCAAGAATCACCAACATATCGGGGCGGACATGGGGCATATCTACTGGTCCACACACCCGGGCTCACGGCCTACCTTTGGAGATATGAGCGTCACTTTGCGGTGGGTCTCCACGTTCTGTGGGATTTGAGGCACCTCTGCTCCCGTGCTGGGAGGCAGGAGCCCAGCCCTGTGTTGGGCTGGCAGGAGCGTGTCATTCGGGACTATCAGTCCCGTCTCAACGGATGTCATCGAGGCTGGTGGGCTGAACGTTAGCCGCGCAGCACCGAGGGAGGCGGGTTAGGGAAGCTGGTCAGCACAAGCTGGTACGATTGCGGAAGGGGTTCACCGTGATGCTTCGAGCCTTGGTCGTCGAAGTGTTTCGAAGGTTGGACATGCACCAGGACAAAGCTGCTTTAGCGCTTGCAAAGCACAAACCTTTGGCTTTACACCGTGTGCCCGAACCAGATTCACCTGGTTTGGTATCCACGGCGGAAAAGCGGCGAGTCACCCGAAAATCACCCGAATCTCGGTTGTGGCGTGGCTGACGTGCCTCCGAAAGGCATGCCTTTCCAGCCACAAGCGCCGTCGAAGCTTCGAAGGCCTCGCCTGATCCGGTTTGGAAAGTGTGATGTGGACCGCAAAGAGGCGCGCCACGTCTGCCAGGTGGAGATACAGGGCGGCCAAAAGTGACCACAAACTTGTGGGTAATCTGTCCAGCTTCGGGCTGGCGGCGGTTCCCGCGCGTATCAGATTCTGCCACGCTGGCACAGTGCGCGCCACGGCTGGATTTTTGCTGGGATTTTTGTTGATGGTCAGATATTCACCTGGAGTTTCCTCTCGTTCCCTTGATACCCGTATCACCCATGGCACACCCTTCGCATTTACGTAATTGGGCGGCGATGAGGCCCTGTATTTGTAGACGCTGTCCTAACCTGTTCGTGTTTACCAGGCGCATGCAGCAACGCTTGAAGCAAGTCGGCGACAATGCGGGGTGTATAAAGAAGCCTCAGAGCGCCGCAACTGTTGTATTGTGCGTCAACAGGTTGACTTTGTGCTGCCATCACCCGGTGACTGTTTGTGTCTGGTAGTCACCTCGAGCAGACACTGTATTCTCAACAGCCGCGATTGGTGTTCAACCGTGCAGTGTTGTGGACGATACTGTGCCCGTTACGTTGCAGTTTTCCTTGGCTGGCTCCAACGATGTTGCCCTCTACCGTACACCCGATGAGCCGGGGTGGTGGACGAGGGTTGAGCAGGAACCTGGTGGCAGGTGCGGGACTTTTGTCAATCTGGCAGGCAATTAAAGAGCCGTGGCTGTTCAGGTAGCTCAGCATAATGCTCCTCACTGCTCAGGTGATCAAGCCAGTGCGTTGCACGGCCGGGCGCAGCCGGCATCCACATCTGGCGCTCGGGCTTACCAAAGGTTCTCTCCCAAGGCATATACCCTGGCAGCTGAGCAGCACTCGCCTTCTAGGTACCAGGACGTGGTGGTCTTGAACGACAACCTGCATGGATCCCTTAGCTGGCGAGACCAGCTGGTTTACGGTGACCGCATGCACAAAGCTGGTGAGTGTCATGAGTCGTTCGAGGGGACTGCACATGCCTTGACTGCCCACCGTTGGATTATTGGAGGTCGCTGCCCTTGATCGTTAATCAGGGCTGAAGCGGGAAACTGTGGTTAGAACGTTGCTTGCAATGCAGTCGATCATACGCATTCTGATTGCAACATTGGAAAGTGGAAATTGCATGACGAGCTACAGATTGAGCAAGTGCACTGGCATTGATCTTGACGCACGTGGTTTCCCACCCTCATCCTGTTTCTGCAGGCCAACCCGCCTTCCCAATGGACTTCACCCGACCAGAGGACTCCACCCAGTGGAAACCGCAGCCACACCACCCCTCAGAGTATGACTTGTGGCTGGAGATGCGGGAAGAGGCAATCAGAGACGCGGTGCGTTGCCCACTCTGCTCTCTTGGTGTTTCAAATGTGGGTCATGTGCCCATATGCAGGCATCTGACTGTCCCCCCCCTTGTTGCAGTCTGCGGAGCCATCACTGGCCAGCTTCTACCATCAAAACATCCTGATGCACAATTTCCTGGAGCGATCCCTGGCGTTCGTGCTGGCAAACAAGCTGTCCAGCCCCACGCTTTTGGGAGTCCAGCTCAACCGCCTATTCAACGATGCCTACCAAGATGACCCAGTAAGTGTACAAACGTTACATGCATTGATAATCATGTCCAGGTTAGCTTGCAGTCGTGCACTTGCCAAGCATTTCACTTGTTGCACTGTTTATATGCCTTTTGTGGGATCTGACGCTTTTGTGTACAGCTTCTGACTCTCATTTACCCCCTCATGACCCCCATGCGCCACTTTCCCCAGGTCATAATCAACCTCGCAAACCCTTAACCCTAATCATGTGCCACTTCCCGCAGAGCATCATCACAAACTGCGTGGCCGACCTGAACGCCGTGTACGACCGTGACCCCGCCTGTGAGAAGTACTCGCAGTGCTTCCTGTACTTCAAGGGCTTCCAGGCCATTCAGAGCTACCGGGTGTCGCACTGGCTGTGGAACAACGGCAGGAAGGTAAGGGTGCGGGTGTCGTAGATCACAGGGGCTGCGGGTTGCAGGCGTGCATTGGCTGTGCACGAGGCGTCATCCATGGCACTGATGCAGTTCTCACTCTTCAATGAAGTTCACTTCGTTTTGGGGGCCAACCACAGGGTTGTTCACCACAGCTCCCTTGTCCTCAATTGGGTTCAATATCATAATCGGAAGTAGCAGCAGCACAGCCGATTGTATTCAAGTTTTGCTCATCGTTGTGTTTCGACTGCGCAGGCCCTGGCGCTGGCCCTGCAGAGCAGCATCTCTGAGCGGTTCCATGTGGACATCCACCCCGCAGCGCAGATTGGGAGGGGCATCTTCATTGACCACGCCACGGGGGTGGTGATCGGTGAAACCGCTGTGGTTGGGGACAACGTGTCCATGCTGCACCATGTGACGCTGGGGGGCAGCGGAACCGGCAAGGGCGCGCGGCACCCCAGGATAGGTGAGCAGCGCTCGCACCTATGCGCGCCTCAGTGGGGTGGGTGGGTAGGGGGTGAACCCATGCATGGTATTCCGCGGTCCTGCTGTCTCCTGCTGTCTGCTGTCCAGCGGGGCCCAAAATCTAAACAGACCCAACATGAAGTGGGCATGCACTCCTGCCAGCCCAATTCAACCCATGCTCGTCCTCCCCCGCTAACCTGGCTCCTCACCTACCCCTGTAGGCCACGGCGTGCTTCTAGGCGCTGGCGTGAATGTGCTAGGACCGGTGGTGATTGGCGCTGGCAGCAAGGTGGGCGCAGGCTCGGTGGTGGTCACTGACCTGCCCCCGGGGGCGGTGGCTGTGGGCGTGCCTGCGCGCGTCATCAAGCGCATCACCGAGCCTGCGCTGGAGCCCTCGCACGACATGGACCAGTGCAGTGACTTCATCCTGGACTATGTGATATGAGTGGGCTGTGGGGTTTCCGGGGAACGTGTTTCACGGCGCCGGCGTCCGGTGCAGTGGTTGGGTTTTTGGGGGGAGGGTTCTGCGGGGCGCTGCCATCATTTTGTAGTGCAGCTGTCACGTCATTAGTATACCACGGCACTGACTTATGTGTGGAACTTTACAACTGTTCATTTCACTTCCATTTCTGACTGTCACACGCGCAAGGTCGCTTTTGCCGCTAGGCATCAGCTGCAGTTGCCATCGCTCCCCCGCCCTCATACAAGTGCTTGGCAGCGCACCATGACCGTTGCGTTTCGCTCTTTCCTGTTCGTGACTGCAATGCTGTACTTGTCAAGGTGAGCGCTACGCAGAACCTTGCACAGCGCGTTTGGGGCCCCGGGGTTTGGGCAGAGCTGGTTTTATGGTGCACAGCTAATGGCGCAGGGGCCGGCAACTGCCGTAGCAGCAGCGCATGTTTTTTGCAGAGTACTTAGTTCCAATTTGCATGCACCATTCTTTTTGTAGGGACGAGCTACCATTGGCTCCTCAGCATCACATGCCTTTTTTGGACAGTGCATTGCACAAGCGCGGTAAATTCTTTTTGTGCTTAACACATTCAGCGGCCCCTGACAATGTGTATCTGCTGTGAGTGTCGCAGATAAGCTGTGCAGATTTACGTGTTCCGAGTGTTTGAGCAAACTGATTTCATGGGGGGATGCGGCGCCCTAGCGCTTGCCCATCCAGCCATCAATATGTTGCCTAGAGTAGAACAGTGGCGAGTACGGTAATAGGGAGCTCCCTAGTGGGGGCATCAGCCCTTTTATCCCACAGTCGGCGTGTTTTCCAAGAGCGCTGATTTGCAAGGAATGAAAACCAGGCCCTGGGGCTGAAAGTAGCCACAATTACATGATCCCACAGCTGCAGTTGCAGGGCATCATGAGGCTGATCAGTAGGCAGGCAGTCACTTTGAACGCCGCAGTTTTCCACTGGCCAGTTGACCCGTCGTGATTATCCTAGGATCTGCCTGCTAGTCAATGACAACCCGTGCGCATTTTGGCTGCATTCTTTTTTGAAAAGAAAAGGATATCCTTTGTGCGTCTCATTTATCTTCTTGTAATAACTCGTTTTAAATAATTGTGAGCTTTACAGTGGTATAAGCCTTCCAAGTTCCACCTTAGATGTGGAAGAATTCAGCTCCCAGCCCAAAGCAGAAATTCCTTTGCGTCAAGGCCCGGGCCAGCCTGTACATGCATGATGCATTATAACAATGCAGACACACTGCTGGCTGGCAAGTAAAAAGGGCCTGGCTAGTAGGGCACAATCATCATATTTTTTTGTCTCTTCTCAAATGCTGTTTGGATCCCCACCACACTGACCCGAGGCTAGAGGGACACCTCCGCACACTGCGCGGGTTGCATCACATTGAGTAAGACAGTCACTGGCCCAGTACCCACACAGCAGGCTGCCTGCTAATGACCCTAAAGGGTCCTGTCACAAACGCAGGCTGAAGAGTTCAACCACCTGTCACTCAGTCTGCTTGCAGTTACTTCCCCCGACGCCACCGCGCAGTCACTGTCACCCACACCCTACTGCATCCCTGCACCTAAGCCACGCCTAAAAGGAGTGTACCACGTATCCCCGCAGCAATCAAGGGTCACTTGCTTGGCATGCCGCATATTATGGCGCTACCTCCCCACTCCTCACCCCCCATGTGGCCCCGCCACCCTCCCCACAGGCACCAGCCACCCCCCACGGCCCAGTCCCCCCTAGGTCTGATGCTGCTGGACCCCCCTCCCCCTTTCCAATCACCCCTCCACCCGCCTACATTGGCCGCCCACAGCCCAACCCACCTACCCACAGGCCGATCCCTATTCCCACATGCCAACCATGCCCTACCACAGGCCGATCACCTTCCACCAGGCGCCGCCCGCCACCACCCACACCGACAGGTACACCAGGGACATGAGGAACCCAAAGGTGTACCACTTGTCCTGGGGCACATACCCGGCCCCGTAGTAGGGCGGCGCGGAGCCGATGCCGTAGGTTGTAAGGCAGCCCATGACGTTTGACAGCTGGCCAAAGGCGATGGCGGCCAGCAGGCCGGGGGTGCCGGTGGCCACCGCCACCGAGAGGAATGCGGTGTACATGGCGCCGATGTGCGCGGCCCCGGACGCGAAGAAGTAGTGGCTGCAGGAGGAGGAAAAGGGGGGGGGAGTGAAGGGGGGTCGGGGAGAGAATGTGACAGCAGTACAACGTAGGCGTGCGCACCTGCCAATGTCTAGGTTATGTTTATCTTCAAGTAAGGCATGCAGTTGCGTCTGCTGCTGCTATGATGGGCGGGGATGATTGTAATTGCGATGATTGTCAGCACCCGGCCCAGCCAAATTGTGTAATGCAAGACCAACCCATGGCTGTGCTAAACACATATCCCATACTAGCCTTGACTGAATTTTCGCTTTTTACTAGCCCGCTTCAAGCCCCTAGCCACCCCCTCACCTGTAGAAGTAGAGCGCCAGCAGCACTCCAAAGCTTGCCTGCCACTGCAGCCCCATGCCCCCCACGATGTTGACCACCTGGCCGCTGAACCAGCCGATGAAGCCAAACTTGTTCAGGTAGGAGGCCATGGCGATGAGCGCTGCAAGGGGGTGAAGGGGAGGGGTGAGAACCAGGAGGGGGGCCGTGTAAACAGTGGAGGAGGGACGAGGGATGAGGGTGGGGTTTTAGGCGCTAACACCCGCCACAGTTTGGTTGGCTCTTAGGCTACCCAACACCCACCACCACCAGGACTCCGCCAGCACAGCACCCTCGGTGCCACATCCATGATGCCCACCACTACCACCAGATTCACCATGCTCAACAGGCCCGCTAACATTGGCAGTGCAGAAAACCTGAAAACCTTACACCCCTCCCCAGCAGCGCCTGCAGTACCCACACTCCCTCCACACCATGACAGCTCCATGTTGCAGTACACAAACCCCACTGCAACACTGATCCTCCACCCCCCAACCCAACACATCCACCTCCACCGCCCACATCAGTGCGTCCACAGCCTGACTGTCCTTCGTGCACTGCCTCCACTTGATTCACCCCAGTCACCAGCAGGATCACCAGCCCACCCAGCCCAGCAGCCACAACCATTGACAATGCAACGTAGCTCCTTTCCCCCTCCCCTCACATCTCTCCTACCACCACCCAGACAACCCCCCACCCACCTGCGAACCACGTCAGGGTGTCCCAGGCCTGGCTGTCGCTGGTGCACTGCTTCCAGTTGATGACCCCAGTCACCAGCAGGATCACCAGCCCCACCAGCGCAGCAGCCACCGCGTTCACGCCAATCGAGGCCCCGAAGATCCACAGGCTCATGGTTGTGAGGAAGGCAAATGCGGTGATCTTCTCATCCACAGACATGGGCCCCAGCTTGGAGAGCTCCTCGCGTGCCTTGGCGGGCGCGTCGGGGGTCTGCTTGACCTCAGGGGGGTAGAGGGCGTAGAGGATGAGGGGGGTGAGCACCAGGCAGATGATCCCCGGGACCAGGCCGGCAAGCGCCCTGGGGAAGGAAATGCATAACGTCAGGCTGGATAGGGTGGGGATCAACCTTTGCAGGTTGGAGCATGTAGCCAGCGGCTGGTGGGTAGTGGCGGAGGAATGCACCCCCGGGGGCAGGCAATCATGCGAGGGTGATCCCACAAATGCCTGCGCCTTAAAGCAAGGGTAATAAGGTGATGCTGGGACTATTATTATCCTATTATTTATTATCCCCTTGGCTCGAGAGGGTACCCGAGAAATGCCGCGCCCTACAACCCCTCCTTCCCCCTCTCCAGGCACCATGTTCCCCAGGATGTCCTGCGTCCTAAGCCTAAACCTTAAACCCTAAATCACTCCCCCTGCACGCACCATGTGCCCCATGAGATGGTAGTCCCCAGGAACTCCTGCGCCAGGTTGACCGCCAATGGGTTTGCCGCCATGGCTGTGATGAACATGGCCGATGAGATGGTGGTGCACAGGAAGCAGGTCATCATCAGGTAGGCACCCATCTTCTTCTCAGTGCCTGGAAAGAAAATGAGGACAATTGTGATTAATTGTTTGCTCATTTTGCACTGCCCCCACAAAACCCGAGCACTTCATTCAATACAAGAGGTTTGATATATAATACACGGTAATGGGTGTTGAGATAAAAGCGAGACACATTTCAGAGAAGAGCTGGAAATCAAACATGCCCCCGACCCCATAATACAAGTGACTAAATGCCAACACAACCAACGAGATTTTTGCGCACCGTTGGCTGGGTCGGAGCCGCACGCCAGGCACAGCGCCTTGGCCAGGGGGAACGCGATACCTCCCGCGCGTGCCGCCACCGAGGGGATGGCAGGTGCCAGCAGCGCCTCAGCCGCCACCAGGGAGTAGGTGAGTCCCAGGGTGGTCTTACCAAACACCGACACAATGCCGTAGGCGATGCGGGAGCCCAGGCCGGAGCGGATGAAGCCGCCGGACAGCCAGAAGGCGATGGCGATGAGCCACCTGCGTCGGCGGGGTGCAGGATTAAGTGGGGTAGAGGTGGAGGTGAAGGGCTGATCTTGGTTGCACTTCAGCATGCAAGCACCAAAGCTGATTGGGAGATTTTTGACAACAGTTCCTACAACCAGGGTGGATGGACAGGCCTGCGCCACCCACAGCGCCTTGATGACCAGCCGCCGCCCCGCACCAGGCCTGTGCAAAGGTGAGCGTCTTGGTGAGCATGCTCATCCCCAGGCCGCACATGGGCCCTGTTTTTTAGGGTTTAGGGTTTTAGGGCGTGAAGTGGAGTATACACACGTACCGGATCTAACTGGCAAACGCGCTGAAAGGTTTTAGGGTTTGGGTCAGGGTTGAAAGAGCGTGCACACGTACGGGATCTCGTTGGCAAACGCGCTGAAGGCCTGCGCAAAGGTGAGCGTCTTGGTGAGCATGCTGACCGCCAGGCCGCACATGGCCACCGCGCCCAGGGGCAGCGGCTGCGTGATGATGCCCACGATGGTGCCCAGGAAGATGGCCAGCAGGTGCCATGCCTGGATGGTCACGCCCACAGGGGGGGGGATGACCCACACCGCCGCGCCAATGCCCACCGCGATGGCGGTGGTCTTGAGGTTGGCGCCCCACTTGAAGCCACCTGGGGGGTGCGGGCGGGGTGAGGGGTGTGGGTGGCGGCGGTGGTGGTGTGCATAGAGGGAGGGGGAAGGGGATGTCTGCTTGAGGTTAGCGCGTTTTTACAGGGAGTTTGTTCATGGAGTTTGAACCACACGGCTGCGCCAATGTCCACCGCTAAAGCCAGGACGGTTAGGGCCCCACTTTGTTTCAACATGGCGCCGCCTGCTTGCTACCTGATTATGGCGCTTGGGCGATGCGCAGAGTTATTTATATGGTTGTGTGGTGGCGGGTGTTGGGGGTGGCTGGCCGGGGGCACAAATGGTCAGGCACATGGGGGTGAGACTTTTGAATGTGGAGTGTGGATGTTAGGCAACTTATTGGGCGTTTTTTTTGCCGAACAAGCGCGCAGTAGTGGTTTGTTACCATATTAAATGTTTCAACACTTCAGCCCTGCCATCAGCAAGCCGGGCCTTTCGGTTGGAGGAGTGCATAAAGTGCATGCACCACCACGACTCGCCCATGATGACCCCAACTGGTACCTGGCGCGGCGGGCGCGGCTGCGGACGCCTGGACAGCTGTCTTGTGGACCGCACGGGCCATGGGCGCTGGCTTGGCGAGCAGAGGCACTCCGAACACCGGCTTGGCGAGGGACATTGACGAGGAGAGGCCATGGATGGCGCCCAGGGCTGTCGGCCTGGCGCTGGCGACGACCCTTGGGGTGCTCCTGCTAGCCCTCAGCCTAGGGGCTGAAGCAGTGGCGAATACCGGCTTGCAGGCGAACGCTGCTGCCATGGTTGGTACGCTTTTGGGCAACGCGGGGGGTGATGGTGTTGGGCTAGTACACAGTACACAGCTCGCGCCCCGCTGCGACGCAGGTCAATCTACTGAACCTGCACTTCTAGTCTAGTGGTGTCGTTCACTTCCCGAAAGAAAGAAGGCAACCGCAAGCCCTTGGGACCGTTTCGTGAAAGTCCCAAAACTTCCAAGTGCAACAATTCGTGGAAAGGCAAGGCAGATCCCATGAGAATGCCACCTGGACCCAGTTGGATGAGCTTCTGATTGGCCTGATCAGAACCTCAGACTCATCAGAAAAACAATCTAATCACCCCGGCTGCCGGTTTCTCCGGCGTCCGTGGAATTACGGGGAGGGAATTTCGGTCATGTGCAAGTAAAACGCTCCCCTTTGACTCGCTTTTTGTACCGTACAGCCCTAACCATGACGTCATTTGTTCATGTGGCGTGAGTAACGGCAGCGATTTGGCGGCAACCCATTGGCTGACGTCCCATGCCGGTCATGCGGTTGGCCACATGCTACATGCCACATCAGCAAGTGTACCCGGATATTTGTCAACGACCTTCCCTGGCTTCAAAAAAGACGCTTGTCAACACCTTCGACCAAGGCCGCAAACAGATACAAGACAGCCTTCGATGCAGGTCGACGCCCAGTAGGAGGCTACCACTTGCTAGCAACTTGGGTTGTTGCCAGGTTTTGTTGACGGGTTTCTTGTGGCGGGATTTCGTCCGCCAGGGGTTTTGTACTGGAGCAGATATCTTCCAACCTCTTCCATCACAATCGTTGACGAACACCCCACCGAAGTGTTCCGTTGGGCGGAGAGGTGAACGTCGCCAAGATGACGTTCCTCGACACCATCAATGAGAAAGTGGAGGCCTCAATCGTGCGTGCCCTACCCCCCTTACGCAAGCTGCGTGACATGAGGCGGTGACAAAGCATGCCTGGGCAAGTTGTTGCCTTCCCTCCTTGCACGACGATCCCAGCTGGCCCCCGTGTGTCCGTAGGTGGGGAGGTACTTCAAAATCAAGGAGAGGAACACCACGTTCCTCATTGAGCTGCGTGCGGGCAGTGTGACCTTCCTAACGGTGAGCCACACACGGGGTTTCAGCTGCTGCCTCGGAAAAAGCTTGCACCTGGCGTTGGCGGCTGCGCTCGCGCAGCCCTCACGCTGTGAATGAGTGGAGAAAGGCCTTGCTTGCGGTGCCTTGTTTGCTGTTGTGCCACAAGCCCTGGTGCCCTGTGAAGAACATCCAAAATTTCCTTCTTCACCCTCCCCTTTGCCCTTCGCCCACACGCACAGTCTCAACCCTGCCCCTGCAACCCCTGTGTGGGTGACCCCACCTCGTGTCTCGTACCGCTTTTGAAGACGGCTTCCTCTCTGCAACCGGGTCGTCTTTCTAATCCACCGGTGTGCTTTCCCTGCAGATGGCCTACATCCTGGCAGTGAACGCAGGCATCGTCAAGGACACCGGAGGCCCCTGCCTGACCCAGTACTGCGCAGTTCCACCGGTACGTTGTGTGGACGCGTCAATAACCGACTTGGCCTTTGTTTATTCACGTTGCGTGATGCTGGGTTATTGGGTGATTGAAAGCATGCGCCCACCTGCGTACGCCCACGAGGGGGCTATGGTCCACGTGCAAACCCATATGCTTCGTAGCTTTTTGCTTGAACTTACGTGAGCTTTTTTTTAACCTCGATACCTGAGGCGTACTAACGTCTTCCGCTCCCCTCCTTGCTCGTGCTGGCTCCCTGACTGACGTGATGTGCCCACCCGCTTGTGCAGACCGGACCCTTCCCAGGCCTGCCCAACCACCCCCACATCGCCTACTGCCCAACCCCCTCCACGCCCGAAGATGCTGTATGCAACTTTGGAAGCTGTGCGCTGGCTGACTGCCTGGTGAGCCCCCTGCCCCCTTCGCCCTCTACTTGCACTCATCTTGTTCAAAGAGGTGCTGTGCCTTCCATATGTGCCTCCTCCCTGCCAACGCTCCCCACGTGAGTAGGGGTTAGGGGTAGCAGTTCCCCACTATTCTGTGCCCCACTCAAACTGCATTTACCCAGCACTCTGCGTCTCCAATGAGCCTCACTGGCCACCCTCTGTGTGTCCGCAATAATCCTTCAGTGCCCCCAGCACCCCCTTCAACTGCCCCCCAACACCTCCCTGATGCCCTTCCTGCCCTGGCGCAGATCGAGTTCAAGAAGAACCTCATCACCGCCACAGCCGCGTCCGCCCTCATCTCATCCTTCCTCATGGGAGCCCTGGCCAACATGCCTATCGGCCTGGCCGCAGGCATGGGAGTGAACGCCTACTTCACGTACAACGTGGTGGGCTTCATGGGGACCGGCTCGGTGCGTTCAAAACCCTTGCCAAAACCCCAAAAACCTTGCCAAAACCCTGGGAGTGAACACAAGGTGGTGGGCGTCGTGGGGACATGCTCCGTGTACGGCAAAACCCTTGTTTAAAGTCCTTTGCAAGACCTGGAGGGAGGCTGCAGCGCAAGAGTGTAGAGGGGGTTTGGTGAAGAAGTAGATGTCTGCTTGTGTTGACGTGGGAACTTGGCTGTCAATCCCCAGTAAAGAAGGGGGACAACTGACTGTGGCATGGATTGGGGTTGAAATAGGCATATTGCAATGACATGTAAAGAGTAAAGTTGCATTTTATACTTATGTGGCACTGCAACAGAGGAACAGAGGCTGTTGCCACTGTAAGGGTTGGGTTGAAACTCTGGAGGTGGCTCTGGAGGTGGCGGGCCCTCACTCCCCCCTCTCTCCCCCCCCCACCGCACCAGCCCACCTCCTCACCACCCCCCACCCCCTCCCCCAGGTGACCTACCAGACCGCGCTGTCCGCTGTGTTCATCGAGGGCTGGATCTTCATCGTGCTGGCCATCACAGGCATGCGCACCAAGATGATTGGCCTCGTGCCCCGCACCCTCATTCTGGCCATGTCCGTCGGCATTGGTCTGTTCCTGGCGCACATTGGCCTGCAGGGCTCTGAGGGTATCGGCATAGTCACCTACGAGTCAGCTACCCTGGTCACCCTAGGTGCGCACCCTAAAAACCCTAAGCCCGTGCACCCTACAATGTTTTGACCCTGAACGCCCGCTCCATGCTCAAAGTTTGCCTTTCGCTTTTTCTGTTTGTGACGCACGCTGTTGCCTCTCCCCCCACACCCCACAGCCCCCACCTGCTGACCCACTACCCCCACATAGTAAATCTAATATATATTTCTTTGATAATGATTGAATAATAATGTTTTGTATTTCCCCCCAGGCGGCTGCTCCCCCGACCAGCGCTCCCACCAGTACACCCCCCTCACCCTGGACCCCCTGGACCTGTGCACCGTGGTCAACGGCACAGCAGTGGCAGTCAACCTGGGCCCGCCATCGCCAAACTACTCTTGCAGTGCGTGCCGTAAACCCACAAACCCTTCATGTACACTGGCAGTGGTGGCGGTGGTGGAACTGGGGCGCACGCTTGCCAAACTCTGCTTGCAGTGCATGTCCATTCCATGAAGTCACAAAAACCCTATATCAGGGTTTAGCGGTGGACAGCGGAGGAACTGGAGCCGCCTTCCGGGAACTGCAACTTGCAGTGTGTGCACGGCCGCTTTCCTTCCTTGTCTGGCGCCCTGTTGCCGTGTGTGTGTGTGTGTGTGTCTGTGTTACGCTCCCCTTGCATATTTAACTTCACCACCTGCACCGCCCACCCCCTCCTCCCCCAGCCCCTGACCCCTACCCTCCCCCCCTTTCTTTTAGGCACCAAGAAGATGCGCTCCCCCACCATGTGGCTGGGCATCTCCGGCGGCATGATCATCGCAGTGGCGCTCAAGTACAACGTCAAGGGCGCCATGATGCTGGGGATCCTGTTTGTCACCTTCATCTCCTGGATCCCCAACACAGACGTGTCGTACCTCAAGGGCTCCGCCATCCCAGGTGCGCACAAACCCTTGTGTGTGGGCACTGAACCCTAAATGCTTATGTCACATAAGGTATGTGTTGGCATGAACCTGAACCTGATGGTCCACTTCTGTGGCGTGTACACCATGGGTGCCATCCACCCCCCTTCCACCACCCACATGCAGTTAGGACCACTGGAAGTAGTATACTCTGGCGCTGCACCGACCATAACCCTATACCCTAAACCCTTGACCCTCCCCGCAGGTGGCGAGGACCGCTGGAACTACTTCAAGAAGGTGGTGGACGCGCCCTCCCTGTCCCTCACCGGCCTTGCCTTTGACTTCAACCTGGGCAAGGCCGACGTGTGGGTGGCGCTCATCACGCTGCTGTACGTGGACTTCTTCGACTGCACAGGGACACTCTACACCATGGCCAACTTCGTGGGCAAATACGTGCCAAGTGAGTGTTTTTCCTTGTGTGTGTTCACGTGGGTTGGGGGACGCCTGGTTGGGGGTGGGGGTTGTGGCAACCTTTTGTGGGCATGCCGAGAGGGTGGCGGTGGTGGTGGTGGTGGTTGGTAGGGCATGTGTGGGTTGCGCCCACCACACTACTGTGCATGGGCTTGCCCAACCAGCTGTGGTCCCGCTTTGACGCGCTGGGCCCTAAACTAAGGACCCAAACCCTCCTTAATTCGAAGCCGTGAGCTGACCCCCTCCCACCCTCCCTGCAGACTTCATGAACGTGGAGGACAAGACCTTCCCCGGCCAGCTGTGGGCCTTCTGCTCCGACGGCTTTGGCATTGTGTGCGGGTCCATGATGGGCGTGCCACCTGTCACCGCATACATCGAGTCGGCATCGGGTATCCGCGAGGGCGGCCGCACCGGCATCACCGCTATCACAGTGGCCTTCTACATGTTTGTGGCGCTCTTCTTTGCCCCCCTGCTGGGTAAGTGGAGGGTTTGGGGCGCCATTTAGGGTATCCTGCACAACCGCCATCATCACGGTGGCCTTCTACATGTTTGTGGCGCTCTTCTTCGCCCCCCTGCTGGGTAGTTTCTGAGGCGCCGGTTAGGGTACCTTGCATTTATCTGGTTCTACATGTTGGTGACGCTGTACTTCGCCCCCCTGCTGGGTGAGCCAGCCAAACCACAGCCCTAGACTCTTCTTCGGCTTGACCATCATTGCATCGTCAATGCATGCATGGGTGCTGGAGGGCGGTATGTTGCCCATCCCAAAGTTCCTCACCTCGTGGCGGGGCTCCCCTGCTTCCCACCCTTTGAGCCCTTTATTTCCCCTCTCTGACCCTCTGATCCCCTCTGACCCCTTGCTCCCCACCCCTGCAGCCTCCATCCCCGGCTACGCCACCGGCCCTGCCCTGATCATCGTGGGTGCGCTCATGATGTTCAACGTGCTGTACATCGACTGGGACGACCTGCAGGAGGCAATCCCAGCCTTCTGCACAATCGCGGTCATGCCACTGACCTACTCCATCGCATACGGTGAGTGGCGCACCCTGGACTTGAAACCCTTTCGTTCAGGGTTGTTCAAAGGGTTGTGTGTGGCTGGGCAGGGGTACTCTGGGGCTGGGACAGGTATTGCAGTAGGCCATGCTATTGGTCTCCGTTGGCACCGTGATGCTACTGGCATATATAATTGGAGTGATGCTGCATGGCGTGCGGTTTGGTGGTGGCGAGGCGTTGCTTTGGGCTGGGGGGGGGGTGCTTTGTAGCAGGGTTGTGCGAGGGTTATGAGAGCAATATGGGATAGGATGTTGTTTGAATTTGAACGCTACAAGATCCCTTGTTGTGGTGGGATTGGCATGGATGATCCAGAGTACCTGCATCTTGTACACAGCCCTATTGCGAACCCTAAACCCTAAGCCCTAAGCCCATCTGCAGGTGCCCTGGCACCTACATTGGCATCTGGCTGATGACCCCAATGCAAACCCTAAAACCTAAACCCTAAACTCTTGTCACAGGTGTGATTGCGGGCCTGGGCACCTACATCGGCATTTGGCTCATGACCCTGGCCATCAACGCCATCCTCAAGTACGTGTTCAAGATCGACTACCACTTTGCCAAGACCGAGCACGTGGAGGAGTTTGAGACGCACGACAACCCCATCAAGGGGGAGGGCAAGGGGGGAGAGGTGGAGATGGTGAGTGGGGAGGGGAAGGGGTCTTGTGCGTGCATTCGGGGAATATGCCAGAGTTGTGTATTTAAGTATGTTCTGGTTCATGTAAATCTTCTGTGAAATGCTCCTCAAATCTGCCAAAACTGCACTATAATCCAGTGTGGCTTTCAGCGGGTTGGCTGACCCTCGTCCCTCATTTTGCAGGAGGGCGCATCCGTGGGCCCCACCGTGTAAGCCACCCACCCGCCCATTCAAGCCTATTCCCGCCACCCCGTTTAAGCAATGGAAACCCTAGGAGGCGCCCACTGCTCAAACTCTGGACTCGAGAGGTGACTTTACACCCCCAATCACACCCGCGCAGCAGTGCCTCAAATCAAGCAGCATCCGGCAGCCAGGTGCCCCAGCATTAGGCCCTCCTAGGCCTTTTTCAGCCCTGTTTGTATTTTCTCCCTGCGCCATTTTCACCGGTGTATAAATTCTGTGGTCTTCACCCCTGGACAATCTCCACCCCCTCTGGTTTCCCACCAAATTTGTCCAATATTAGTTTGCTACACCTACCGGCCGGTTGGCGGTTGTTATACAGTTGTTGACTTTGCACAGTGGCTGGCCTGGTTTAGCCGAGGGGCCCCGGGGACCGTGATTTAGGGATCGCTTTTTAGTTTTTTTATTGCACGTCGCCCATATTGCTGGGACGGTGGGTGGGGCACTGCAGCCCGGCTTATGGTTTTCTGGAGGGGTTGCGTGCATGCATCTGTGTGGTGAGCTCATACCCATGTCCAATGGCTGCGTGCTTGCCTGGCTGAGTGCATGGGAGCCCTTCTGGCGATGTACCCTAGGTCGGGGTGCGTGCACCTCCACGCAGTCTCTTTTTGAGTTGTGCATGATATCCCTGCAGTTGACCCTGGTCTTGCGCCCCAAGTGACCGATCGATCGCTGACAGCACTGCGCTTGCACCCGACACACCCACGCTCAGGGTTTTGTTCTTGCGTGGAGCCTTACCTAGGGTTTTGTTGCTTGCACTCAACTGGGGCGTTGCCGCGCACCAGAGCGCGCCGCCGTGCAATGGCTGTACTATTATGTAGAGGTTCGGAGGAGGTATGCTGCTCTCATACGTATGGTGGCCAAGTTGGCTGCCAGCGGGTGGCTAAGTTGGCTGCTAGTGGGATTTTACCAACCCTAAAACCCCAAACCCTTAGGGTGTGCTGCACCTACGTGTTTATACGAGGTGGCGTTGAAGTGCGTGCCTCGTGCAGTATTGTTGAGCAGCCCCTTGGTGCCGAGGTTGCCAATTTTTTTGTAACACCCAATACAAGGAAGGAAGGAAGGGGACGCACAAAGGCGGAGTTCAGGGGCAACAACAACAACAAAGCTCACACGGCTTGCCAGTGAAAAATGAGGGCAAGTGGCATTCCCTGTGGCGCCCATTGTCAAGCAGCCACCTGCTCAGTACCATTCCAAAGGGTGGTCAGTGACACATTGCCGGTGGCTGAAACACCACATTTGGCACTGAAGCTTTAGCTGACCTGCAAGTTGCCAGGAATGGAAGGGAAAGTAAGGTGGTGGGACTGCTGCAGCACGTGCACTCGCAGCTGCTCGATGCTGCTATTACTGATACCCTTGCAGGCCCTGGTTGACTTCAAGTGCGGCAACTGAATTCAATTCAAGTCAGTTGCCTAGCTTCACACCTCAGGCTGCCCTCAAAATAGCTTTGCCAATTGGTGGCAATCTAGCGGTTTGTTTTCTGTCCCCAGGGGAGGGTCTCGCAAAATAATCATAATCTGCCAAAGGTTCCCGATAATCTGAACTGGGTCTTGGTTACACTGTCAGACTGAACCAAACCAACAAGCTGCCAAGCAAGCTTTGCGCGACACCAGCGGTGTAGGCTTGCACACATGCAAGTGGCCATGCACTCTGCTACTTCTGACTACACAACTGAGGGTGATGTTTAGGACCGGTATGATACAAAAGCACAGCCAACCGTGGCTGTGAACAAACATCCAGCAAACTTTGGAGCTTCAAGCCTATTATGATACAAAATACACACTGTTGGACGGTGGAGTGACACTGGAGGAAACCCCAGATGCACACACTTGCTAGGTGAGCGCATGATTGAAAGGTGCTAAAAAAGGTTGTAGGATTCAACGTGGCAGACACCACACACACTTACAGGGAGCACACGCCCCTCTTTGATAAAAACTGTCTGGCCTCAGCCTGGTACAACAAACCAGCTGAAAAATACATAGTGTTACTGCACGCGTGCCGACAATACACACGGCCAAAAGGACAACCGCCCCAAGAAGCACCCAGCTGCAGAGCGCTTTCTAGGCAAAGTTGCAAACCCACTTATGGGGCTGGACACACCCTCACGCATATATACACACGCATACATACACACCGCTGGACTCTTAAAGGTGAAGGAATATTTTAGTGGAAACAAGGGACAGCCACTTGGCCTCATAAACCCCAAATGAGCCAGACTAGTGAGGTGCCTGCCCGGCGCAGATACTTGCTGGGAAGCAGCGGGAAAAGGGCGCCGCCTCAATCTGATAGGCACATTTGCTACATGTAACCCTGCTGCGCGGTATACAACACCTGTGTCATAACAAATACATACAAACGCGGCGCTAGGCGCACACAAGTCCACAAACTGGCAGCCCTGGTGTAACACACAGTGCTCAGCAGGACACTACAAAACCAACAGCACTACCCAAACCCTCCTTGTGACGCCCATACACCTCATTGCCACAATACATCCACAAACAAGCCCAAACCCAAACCCAATCACCACAATGTGACAGTTTTGAGTACCGCCTCAAAAAAGGCAACCAAACCCGCATCAATCCACTCGAGAGCTCCCTCAGGCCCCTCAAGGCACACGTGGTGTAGCCATACCCCACATCCGCTGCCACCCAACTCCCCACCGCCCACCTCCGCAGGCCGCCAATATGGCACAGTCATCCCCACCTCATCGCTAGTGTGACCCCACCACCTAGCACGGGCGCCCACCGATACGGCAAGGACCCCCACCCACCCGCCTCCCCATCCTGCTCCCCCCCTCCTCACTGCATGACCAAAAAGCTGACTCCGGGTCTTGCCTGCGCCTGCACCTGTGCCTGCGCCTGAGCCACCGCCAAACCCAATAGCTGAGTCACAGTAGCTCCCCCGCCAACCTTGCCGATTCAAGACTCTCCAGCTGTGGGCATGTGCACGCCTGCGCCACCGTCAGACCCCACCACCCCACCACAGAGTGAGTCACAGCAGCTCCCCCGGGAGCACTGAGAAGCTGCATGAGGTGTGGCGAATGATGGGCACGCGCCGCGGCGCCTGCAGCGCGTCCTGGAGGCAAAACACGCGCGACACCAGCTTGGCCATCTCCGCGTCGCGCTGCCGCAGCTGGCCACGCAGGCGCCTGCAGGTGGGGGGTGGGGAACCCTCAGGGGTGAGGGGGGGAGAGCGGGGGGGGGGGGGGGGGGTAC